>JAKELG010000408.1:0-33288 GCA_021527035.1 Lactarius vividus | reverse complement strand
GATGGACTTCTGACCCCGTTTCACCTTCACCTCATTGTTGACCTTGTGATTGTATGCCCCTGACTCGTGTTTTATTGTTTCTGATTGGACAATACGTACTAGGTTTCGGACCCCAGGCTGAGCTTGAAAGCTCCCTGGATATGTATAAGTAGCACCCCAGTCTCGCTGATATCCCTCAGCTTGACTTCTTGTATTCTACCAGCCTACAAGTAGACCGAAGCAGATACAGGCAGTCCCTGTATACATTTCTCTCTCTGATCCTGTCTCCTTTGCTTGAACACGTCATCCTCTTCTTCTTTGCCACCCGCGTTACACATATCCTCGTCGTCATCGCCTACGGCATCATTCAGACCCTAGAAGAACTCAACAAATCCCAAGATCTCGAGAAACCGACCGGAAGATAGACCAGTCGAAGTCTTGGTCGCCACCGTGATACAGCAAGAACCCCAAGTTTCCCGTCGAGTAGTCAGACTCCGGAAGGTGCGCCCGCTGGAGCGTACCAGCTGGAAATGTTTGGCCCTGTGAAGAGGGGTCCTCCCGGATCACCTCCTTCTCCATCGTCTCCTCCTCCTCCGCCATGTCCTCCAGGCGGTGGTCCTTCTCCGCGACTGATACGTGCGGGTTCCTGGAATGTTGCAGGTTGTTCGGTGATAGTGGTAGTCATGTCTGTAGGGATGGACTCAGCTATTAATCCCAATTCGAGTTCTTCTTCCTCGGCTTGTGCTTCAAGAATGCGAATTTCTTCTGGATTGCTGGCAAGTGATGGTGATGGTGCGGGTGTCTTGGGTGTAGGGGATCGGACTGGTTCTTCTTCTTGTCCGTCGAGAGGGCCCCACTGATCTCTTGTGGTTACTTCGCTTTGTAGGATATCAATGTGCAGGCCTGATCCTGCTGGTCGGACGACTTGTAGTTTGTAGTGGAGTGCGTCCCACTTGAGTTCGGTCCAGCAAGTGTGTTCAAAGTTGAACTCTACTGGTATAAGTCCTGTAGTTCCGTCTTGGTAAGTGTAAGAGACAATGTAGCCTGGGTCTCCTTGTTCGGTTTGCCAAAATGCTCCTTTGAGGTATTGTTTTGGGACGTTGCGTTCTCCTCTTCTGTCGATGTGATACGGGCGGAATGGGATCCAGAGATCTCGGGTTGTTACTGCTGTGGAAGCCACGTTGAAGGATCTTGGTCTTAATGTAACGTCTACCACAGACGTTGGCCTGACTTAGGTGTCGGTATAACGTGGGTTCCCTTCTGGTCGGAAACGGTGGTTGTCAGGAGAGTCGGGGAATACCGCGGGGTGGCGTTGGTATGCTCCGAGATGATCGCGGTAGGTGTAAAGGGGGAGGTCAAGAGGAACATTGGGGGGAGGCGCTGGTACTTTACGAATATACCTCCAATGCGGGTTGTCAACGATGTAATAACACTTGTACGGGTGAGCGACTCGGGAGTTGAGATATTCGTAGACGAGGTGACACATGGTCTCTGGTGGGTAGGTCACGGTCGGAGTATCCACCATTCACGAGGGGAACTGGGGAGTAAGGTCACGGGGATCCCTTCTTGGTCTAAGGGATATACCGGAGCTAGTTCACGTAGAAGTTCCGAGAACTCCTAGTACAACAGACGAGAGTAGAAGTGGTATTTGAAGAAGACCAAGATGGGGATCCTGGTCAGTAATCCTACAGGCTTATATACATGTAAGGGAGTCAGTACTAACTCCGCTCAAACTTGTACCTAGCCAATAGCGTAAGTACCGTAAATCCTAGGACGAGGATCCTAGGAATCAGTCATCCACAACGTAATACTCATATCGTACAACAATAGAACTCGAGGCAAACAGGTAAAACATATCACATACAACAATAAGGCTCATCAGTCAGCTGAGACACGAGGCAACAAGATTCGAAGTCCATGACACATTACTCCTGACATACTGAGTCATCGCGAATACGTCAGAGTCCACAACCGGGCTGGGCAGTCCGAATTCAGAACGTAACACCTACCCCCACTTACTCCGACGACGACCTCACGTTCCTGCTCTCCGACGCGGGATTAGTGGACTCCGTAGACCAAGCCCTCCTTCACATGAAGGACGCGACCCTCGTCGCCGATGTTACGTTTGGCCCTCCGGAACGTGCCACCACGCCACCACGCGACCCAGAAGATTCGCCCCCAGTGCAGTTCATTGCCTGGAGTCCCGCAAAAGACCCTTTGGATGCAGAAGCACAAGCAGCCGAAGAAGCCGAGGCTAGGGAACGCCTCTGGAAGTTCCATCAAAGTCACGCTTTGCACCTATGCGCAGCTATACTGGCAACCCAGTATATGTTCCCACAAGATCCCCCTCAAAGTCCGGAAGATTAGCGCCGGATGACGTCATTGCCCGTCACGTGACCCTGGCACGTGACTTGGCCTAGACCGCACCAGAAGAGTCCAGATGAGCTTGTGCCTGGATTAGAACGTGTGTTATCGATTGTGCCTGGTTTGTGATCCGTTACTGTATTTGTGTTGACTTTCCCGTGCCTCGTCCCTGTGGCTTGATATGCCCATGGACTGTATGTTTCAGCCACCATCAGTGGCGTTGGACATGTGTTCTCCGCAGTTCCGCAGTTTCCGCCTCGTGTTGTATGTTTTCTCATTGGACGATTAGCACTGACTATCGGAGTCCGGGCTGAGCTTGAAAGCTCCCTGGATGTGTATAAGTAGACCGTAGAAGCGACCTTAGACGGTAGCTTTGACTTCTTGGATTGTCCGTACAACCTAGTCTGAGTAATCCCCAGTCCCCCTTGCTCTCAATCTCCCTCCTCTCCTCTTTGCCCTACGTGCCCTCGGAGTTGGTCCAGCATTACAGCGGCGTCTGTACCCTACGCAGACCTCGGAGTTCGTCCCTCTGCTATAGCGGTGTTCCCCCCCCTCCTTCCCTATCACGTGACCGATTGATTGAGCGTGCTAGCTCAGCGTAAACGAGCGAAGTCATTCATTTCTTCTACCTTTTTATCGCTATCCGAGTTCTGCAGATCGTCCGTTTCGGACTTATCATCGACCAGCAAGAACGACAGCAAGCGCTAGCTCAAGCGGCAGAACAAGAGCGGGTATACCCGAAGTCATTAAGGACCCCCTTGAAAACCGGTCGAGTGCGATCTCCCGAAGTACACCCTACGGAGCGTAACAGCCGAGGTGCATCGCTACCAGTGCATGACGCTAGGCTGGCGGAGCGCAGCAACATCGGGTGGCAGCGGAGCAGATGAAACTGGAGCGGATCGAAATCGAAAGGAACAGGTGTGTTGCACGCCTTCAGAGGGCTCATGCGGTGGACCGCATCAAGAACGAAAGGGCTTCACTGCACCGAGGGCCTCGAGCCGAAGAGGATGCGGAGGAGATAGCCCGTATTCGCGCCCTGCGAGAAGTGGGCACTAACCCCTTAGCCGTCATGCGCAGTCAAGCTGGGGCTTGATCCTGAAAAGGGGGGTGATGTTACGTTTCGTTCTCGGACTGCCCGGCCCGGTTGTGAACCCTGATGTATTCGCGATGACTCGATATGTTAGGAGTAATGTGTCATGGACTTCGAATCTTGGTGTCTCATGTTCCGGCTTACTGATGGTCTCTATTGTTGTACGAGATGCGCCTTACGCGTCCCTCTCCGAGCCCTATTGTTGTACGATATCGACATTACATTGTGGATGACTGATTCCTAGGATCCTCGTCCTAGGGTTTACACTACTTACGCTATTGGCTACATACAAGTTCGAGCGGAGCTAGAACTGGCTCCCTACATGTATTTAAACCCGTAGTATTACAGATCAGGATCCCCATCTTGGTCTTCTTCAAATACCACTGCTTCACTCGTCTACTATACTAGGAGTTCTCGGAACTCTTACGTGAACTCACTCCGGCATATCCTCCAGACCAAGAGAGGATCCCCGTGACGTCTACATCCCCAGTTCCTTTGTGAATGGTGGACACCCCGACTGTGACTTACCTGCCTGAAACCACATGTCACTTAGTCTTCGAATACCTCAATTCCCAAGTCACTCGTCCATACAAGTGTTACTACATCGTCGATAACCCACACTGGATGTTACGTTTGGCCCTCCGGAATGCGCCACTACGCCACCCCGTAACCCAGAAGATTCCGCCCCAGTGCAGTTCGTTGCCTGGAGTCCCGCAAAGGACCCTTTGGATGCAGAAGCGCAAGCAGCCGAAGAAGCCGAGGCTAGGGAACGCCTCTGGAAGTTCCACCAAAGTCGCGCCTTACACCTACGCGCAGCCATACTGGCCACCCAGTATATGTTCCCCACAAGACCCACCTCAACGTCCGGAAGATTAGCGCCCGATGACGTCATTACCCGTCACGTGACCCTGGCACGTGACCTGGCCCAGACTGCACCAGAAGAGTCCAGATGAGCTTGTGCCTGGATTAGAACGTGTGTTATCGATTGTGCCTGGTTTGTGATCCGTTACCGTATTTGTGTTGACTTTCCCGTGCCTCGTCCCTGTGGCCTGATGCGCCCATGGACTGTATGTTTCAGCCACCATCAGTGGCGTTGGACATGTGTTCTCCGCAGTTCCGCAGTTTCCGCCTCGTGTTGTATGTTTTCTCATTGGACGACTAGCATTGATTGTCGGAGTCCGGGCTGAGCTTGAAAGCTCCCTGGACGTGTATAAGTAGACCGTAGAAGCGACCTTAGACGGTAGCTTTGGCTTCTTGGATTGTCCGTACAACCTAGTCTGAGTAATCCCCAGTCCCTTTGCTCTCAATCCCCTTCCTCTTCTCTTTGCCCTACGTGCCCTCGGAGTTAGTCCAGCATCACAGCGGCATCCGTACCCTACACAGACCTCGGAGTTCGTCCATCTGTTACAGCGGTGTTCCCCTCCTCCTCCCTACCACGTGACCGATTGATTGAGCGTGCTAGCTCAGCGTATACGAGCGAAGTCATTCATTTCTTCTACCTTTTTGTTGCTATCTGAATCCTACAGATAGTCCGTTTCGGGCTTGTTATCGAAGACCAAGAGCGACAGCAAGCGCTAGCTCAAGCGGCAGAACAAGAGCGGGTATACCCGAAGTCATTAAGGACTCCTTGAAGACCGGTCGAGTGCGATCTCCCGAAGTATGCCCTACGGAGCGTAACACTGGAGGTATATTCATAAAGTCCCTGCACCACCTCCCAGCGTACCTCTTGACCTCCCCCTCTACACCTATCGCGACCACCTTGGAGCATATCAGTGTCATCCTGCTGTCTTCCCCGACTCCCCCGACAACCATTGTTTCCGACCAGAAGGGAACCCACGTTATACCGACGCCTAAGTCAGGCCAATGTCCGTGGTAGACGTTACAGAGGTACTAGGGTGTCTCCGGCATCCCTAACGTCAAGGTGGGAGATATGGAGGGATGCAAGGAAGGCATGGGCAGACCGGTATGCCTCCTGTCTTACGTCATCCGGGAGAGTGCCCGTTAAGGTAGCTATGAATGCATGTGTTTGGTCGTCGGACCAGACTCGCTCAACGATGTCCCAGATTCCTGTGTCTATAAGGGTGGAGAAGCCCTTAATGGAGAAAATGAAGCCTGGGCATTGTGGGGAGAGGTCAGTAACATGGAAGGTGATGGCTAGAGAGGACCAGACTCTGCGCCGAAGCAGGAGAGTCTGCTGTTCCAGGGTGAGGTTGTAGATGAGGAAGGCAGTTGGGGTGCACCTCTTCTTGATAGCGTCTTCACTGGGCTTTGGGGCTGAGACTCCAACAGTCTGGGATCCAGTGATTTCAGCGATGGCAGTGAGGATCCTAGTTTTGATGTTTTCGTGGAGTTCAGGGGACTTGGCTTCATTGTTGAAGGGGTGGGCAAGGAGCTTCTCTCCTTCAGCTTGTTCCCAAGTGGAAATTAGGTCAAGGTCAATGAATTCTAGGGCAGCAGTGGGGTTTGCAGCATGGACAAGGGGCATCCCTTCGCTAGGGCTCTTGGTGTATTTGTCAATGGGGTTCCGGGGGGCCAGTTTGCCGGACAGGGAGGGTTGTCTCCCTGCAGCAGCCTCAAGCCAGGCACGCAGGGAGAGGGGGTTGAGGGCTGGGATTGAGAAAACTTCCGGAATCTCTTCAGGGTCCATGCTGATGTCCAGTGTGGCATCTGTTTGCTGGGGGGGTGTTTGGGATGGTTTGTGGGTATCCACAGGAGGGAGTAGCTGGGGGGGTGGGGGTGCCCTCGTTCTGGAAGACTGGCATCGCAAATGGTGGTGGTGTGCCCCCCAGTTCTGAGGGGGGGGTACAGGCTGGCTGTTGGGGTGTCTGGGTAATCCCGTCTGATGGCTTCCATAGGGACAGCCAGTGTCATTATGGTGGGGACTGGTGCGGGCAATGGAGTCATGGCTGCTGGGGTCACTTGCTCCGTGTCGTCCGCTAGGGCTGGGGGTTGTCAGACTGACTGTGGGGGTTGGTAAGGTTATCTGCTTACTCATTCGCTTTTTCCGGTTCTTACAGGCCTCCGCTGTGGCAGCAGCAGGGCCACTGGATGCAGCAACTCTTGCTGCAGTGGTGGACCTGGTAGTGACTTGGGGGGGCTCCGCTGGGGTGGCTGAGGCAGTCCCGGGGGGGGCAATGGGGGGTGGAGGCAAGGGTGGGATGGCAGTGTTGGAGTTCATCTGGAGTTGTTGGGTGGACGTGTTGTTGATGACCGTTTGCTTTAAACCATGCTAGGGGGGGTCGGGTATTGTGTGTTGCCAGTGGGGTGACCGGCTTTGCTCTCGCACCTGCGGGGGGATGGCCTATGTTGGAGTAGTGCAGTCGTTTGAGGTGGGTCGGGGGGTGCTACTAGTGTCGGAGTTAGTTTTAGTGCGGCAGCTTCTAGTGTCATGGGACTTGGGCTAGCTTTTCGTGGTCGTTAGTTTATGGGGGGGGGGGGGGAAGATAAGGTCCTGGTACTCAGTCCGGAAATGATTCTGCTGTGTTCCCTTAAGGGGAGGGTTCGGCCTGTTCGGGTTGGCAGGTTGGGGTTGATGTGTTGGAAGTTGGATGGGGTTGGGTCAGAGTCGTGTTGGGCGTTGTAGTTTTAGTTGGGCTGTCCAGTCTGTGGGAGGGGGGTGCTTGACGGTCATGGCTATTGTGGGTACTGTGCTTAGTGGTATGGGAGCAGTGATGTCACGGTATTCTTGTCGTGTTCTACCTTCATAATGGTTGTTCATAGTTTTCGTGGTTTGATTGGCTTTGGGGCAACCCTGGGCATTACACTAAGGACTACTGGTTCTTATTTCATGCGTGTTCGTACATTGTTTATACATGTGGAAGGGGTTCTTTATGTTGTGGGGGGCCGTTGCTGACCGAGGATGCAAGAGCGTCCATCCTTGCCCCGACTTATGCCGTGGGAAATCCGCCCATGGTGGTGGTTGCGGTTCAAGGAGCCCCCTGCTCTCTGCATTTTTACCTCGTCGCGTGCGTATACTTCGGTCCGGTGCACTGAATATATCACGTGACGGACGCGTGATGCCCAGAGTTCCCTCGCGTTTCCATTGTCTCTCGTCCTGTTGTTCAGCACGTATGTGTACTATGGAAATACGCTCCTATTGTGTGTTTAAGTCGGAACCCGTATGTGCTCATGTCGCTCCCCCTATTACCAGGAAAGCACCTCCTATCTGCGACATGACAAACGTGCCCGGCGTCATATTGGGTCATCGGTGACCGAGGTGCGTTTTTTTTTTACCTATAAACATCGCAGTAGCAATCTCTTACTCTTCCCAATACCGAATGGCCTTCTCCGCCGTAGAACCTTTTCCCTCTGCATATGGTACCATCATTCGCGAGACAGAGGCCAACTTGGCCAAGTGTACCCAGCTTCATGACACTCATGCACTCGCGCAGTTGCATCGCAAGTTTTGGCGCCGGGGTATGCAGGGAAGGCCTGAGAACAAATCCGTGAATGTAAATGAGGACAAAGACGAGGGAGATGAGATCGGTCCCGGTTGTTACATCCTGGATCTTGGCATCCCAGATCTAAGACGCTCAAAGCTCTGGATTCACAAAGAGTACATCCGGCTGTACGAATATTGCAACAAGTATCTGGAATCCCGTCGAAATGAGCAGGTGGCTCCCTCAGTGGTCATTACAGGACAACCCGGCATCGGTAAGTGCTTTACTGTGTGACCTTACCCTCATTGAAATATACTGGCTGAAAGGGAAGAGTTATTGGATCATCGATGCCGTGTGCCGATGTCTCGCCGATGGGAAGCCAGTCATCTGGTTCCGTAGTGGGATTCGGTATCTGTTTGTAGAGGAAGGCGTCTTCATGGTCCCTCCGCACTACCCTCCACTGTTTACAAGACCTGTGTTTGGATGCTTATTGACGTCGACGACAGCAAGGATGGAGTCCCGGATTATCTCGCTGCGCATGATACTAACCACCTTATTATATTATCTTCCTGTCCTCCATTGGATCAATGGAAGTGTCTAACTAAGACCACGCGATGGAGTGTCGCTATCATGACAACGACCCACGTATAGACGAGATGTATAATCAGTATGGCCCCACTCCTCGCATTTGCCTCGACTTCGTCAAAGACGAGGCCATGTTTATTGTGTATAAAGCTTGTCATGAAACCGCACTCTACAAGCTTTGGTTAGAGACGTTGGGTTGCATGGCCTCACAGAGAAGGGACTCCATCACAGATGCCTCCGACACACTCCTCCTCATGAAACGTGTGCCAAGGAAGGACCTCATCCGTGCGGACCTGAACGTCAGCAATGGTATGGAATTTATCTACGAAAGCTCGGAGCCCATTACACATGCCATCAAGGTGGAGCTTTGGAACAGACTCCAAGAGGAAACGCGAGCGGCGCGAGTTGCGCCCTACAAATGTCTGGAGAACGTTGAAGGGATGAGGCAAATTGCTGGCCTCGTACTCGAATCGTTGGCCTAATCAACGCTAGAAAAGTTTCGATGAATTTCGCTTCGTATCCGTCCGGGTCACCTAGCACTACCTACTTCTACGACTTCCCGATCTCTTGATTTCGCAGATCCCGCACTATGAAGGGGCACTAGGAATTTGCGATTGCATCGCTACGAGCCTAGCCCACGTAGCTCTTATCTTATGGTACTCTGGTTGTAGTGTCTAGGACTCAGGTCATAGCAAATGAACCGGTCAACCATCACATGACAATCTTGAAAAAACTACAGTACTTCAAGTTGATCTAGGGTGTCCCAGCTGGCCGGGGTATCTGCTTCCAGTGGTACGTAGACCTGTTACCAGGCTCTTATGTATCTTCTATCGTCCGAGGGCACGCCTTTTCATTATGAGGCGTTTGCGGCGTCGGGCGGCGCCTAGTACGGAAACTATGGAAGCGCGATCACGATCGTGTAAGTTACAGTCGCTTTGCAAACAACCTCACAGGAATGAAACCGACTGAGGCACATAAGGGACGGATTTGGTAGGTACCGGTGCTCTCGATCACGTATTCTCGATCTGCTCGGTCTATGAGGGTGGTTACGAGTCTACATACTGCAGCCTGTTGCCTAATTCTACTTCGGTCCAGGTTTCCAGGCTATTTAACAGTGCCATCATCGGTCTTCGACAGCCTGCCTGAGGGTTCCGCTAGGCCGCGGGCCTCGGTTCGTGATCAACATGTGTTGGGCCCAGGAGCTTTCAAAAGCTTTCGGATCACTGGCTATGGGCTGGTACTTCTCTCTAGTGTGCTCTCGCCCCCTCAACGTTCAAGATGCCAAAGCCCCCCTTGGCACCCGAGCCATCGTTCTCTGACGAGAAGCAGACAGAATTTGAGACCTCAGAGAAGGTCCCCTACTCGAAAATGGATGTGGAGGCGACAACTGAAACTGACATTACTGCCCTACAAAACGAGCGAGACATTGTCACCCATGTCATTTCGACTCACGATGATCCCTCATTGAACCCATGGACCTTCCGCTCATTCTTCATCGGTCTTGGGCTCTCGGCATTTGGTGGTATCCTTGGTGAGTGTCACATCTGTAGCAGGGGACCACACCAACTCATGGGCTGCAATAAATAGCCGAAATATACTACTTCAAACCAGTGATAACATTCTGATCCTCTTCGTCGAACTCGAACTAAGGTTGTCTGCAGCAAACCGTCTTAGTATCCGCCATGGTCCTCGCGGTCGTCAGTTACGTACTTGGGATCGCAATGGAAGCTTTCATTCCACGATGGGGATGGTTCCGCTACTTGAACCCAGTATGTGCCTACTGTTCTCCATTGTTGGATTTACTTACACCTCGTAAAAAAGGGCCCTTTCAACAAGAAAGAGAACGCATTCATAGTCGTAATGGCAAGCGCGGCCGCGAATGCAGCTCTGGGGACAGAGGTTCTTGCAGTGCAGCGGCTGTTCTACAACATCACGCCAAACGGAGCCTCGTCCATTTTCCTCCTGTTCTCAAGTCAGCTCTTTGGATACGGTATCGGGGGCCTGATGAGGCGTGCGTGTATCAACTCAGTCTAATGGACCTATGTCCAGCCTGACTCATGGTATTGCTAAGCGATCCTCTTGTACCCTTCGAAGATGCTATACCCCGTTGTACTTCCCCTGGTCTCCGTGTGTGATGCGTTCTACCAAGAAGGGAGTACGAGACACTCAGAAGGCAACAAAAAGAGACTGAAGCTGTTCTATGTGGCGTTTTCTGCGTATGTTTTCCCGAATGGGCTCACTTGAGCCGGTCTGATCTGGTTTCAGAATTTTTATATGGGAGATATTCCCCGAATGGATGTTCCCTCTGCTTACGGGCTTCTCTGTCTTTTGTCTCGGAAATTCGAGATCCACAGACTTCACACGTATATTTGGCGGGTCTAGCGGCAATGAAGGATTAGGCCTCCTTTCCATTTGCTTTGATTGGCAGTATATCTCTTCAATAACAAATCCGTTCGCGATCCCTTTGAAAGCCCAGGTATATATCCATGACGCTCTGGGTCTCACATCAGAGCCGACAGACATCTCATAGGTCTCCAGCTTTATCGGGTATATATTGTGCATGTGAGGCCCCAGTAATCTTATATCGTTGTCAGTGCTTGACCTTCCTGGCAGAGTTGTCTTCGTGGTTATCTACTACAACAATACCTGGGAATCTAAGAACTTCCCATTTGTGGGTCCTACCTAATTTCGTCAGGATCATTACTGATGCATGTTGATAGCTCTCCCAGGAATTATTCTATGAGAACGGCACTATCTACGACCAGCTTCTCGTTCTCAATGATAAATTGGAGGTCGATCCGACTTTACTTGCGGAGCAGGGGCTTCCCTTCTATGCAGGGACGTGGATCTTCTACTTACTGAGCACCAATATCGGGACCGCCGCCACCATTACTCACCTTTTACTGTGGAACCGCAATGACCTGCGCGGAGCGTGGGGCTGGGTGAACAAAGAATCACTCAAGAGGATGTGGACGGAATTCGACTGGCGATTCTGGAAGGCTGATGGAATAAGAGAGGTGTCTCCTGACGGTGATCTGGACCCTCACTACCGGGAGATGCTCAAGGTGATTTTCTGCTCGGATGTGGAGCGATTACAGGCGGACTCATACCTGGTCAGTATCCCGACGCTCCGAACAGTTGGTATGGTGCTATTCTGGTGTCTGCATTCATCACCGCAATTGTTATCATCTACAAAACCGATTCAACTCTTCCGTGGTAAGTATTAGCTAGAAAATGTCTTTTTGACTTACCGACCCTCCTCCCCCATAGGTGGGGCTTCATTATCGCGTGTTTATTAGCCGTCATCTCCACTTTGTTCTTCGTGTCGTTCTTCGCTATGACTGGCATTACTCTCATCATCCAACCATTCATCCAAATGATTGGCGGATTTTTGCTTCCCGGTAAGCCTATGGCAAATATGTACTTTGTACTGTTTGGCTACAGTGAGCATCGATTCCTGTTTGTGTATGGTGCCCCAGTGTTCAATTCGAGGTAAATTAGATTCTGTGATTCAAGCACAGGTGCTTCTCCAGGACTTGAAGATCGCACAGTGTAAGTCTACGATGTGGTCTCGTGCTTGGTGTCTCATCCCTCTGTCCATCAGATACAAAACTCCCTCCTCGTGCGACGTTCGCCGCCCAGATCATCGGCACGTTATTCGGTTCAATTCTGAATTATAGTGAGCACCTTTTTTTGACTCAGTGGGATTGCAAAATTAACGTTTATCAGTCATGATGAACTCTATCATCGACAATCAACGCGACATTCTATTGTCGGTGGAGGGCACGAACATCTGGTCTGGTCAACAGATTCAGCAATATAATTCACAATCCATTGCGTGGGGTGGCCTTTCACACGAACTCTTTGCGCACGGAAAGCGTTATCAATCGGTCGCTTGGGCATACATGATTGGCTTCTTTGTACCCGTCCCGTTGTGGCTTGTCCACCAGTTTTACCCAAAGTTGCGTGCCGATTACTTGTACACACCCCTCATTGCGTGAGTCTGGGATTGTGCCGATCCACTGTTCTCCCGATCTCAACTGTCGGATAGACTCTACATGAGCTGGCTCTGCGTGGGGATAAACTCGTCGCTCACTTCGTACTACGCGATCGCATTGTTCTCCCAATGGTACCTGCGCACGCGGTACCCCAGATGGTTCACGAAGTACAACTACATTCTCGGCGCAGGTGAGTCCGTTTCTATATTGATACGAGTACCGCGCGACCGTGCTGAGAAGACTTGGTGCAGCACTTGATGGAGGAACTCAGGTAATGGTGTTCGTCCTATCATTCGCGGTGCAAGGAGCGGCTGGAATGTCTCACCTGTTCCCGCGTTGGTGGGGCGCGAATCAGGGCGGGAATTACGACCGGTGTGCAGTTGCTAGTTAATTCCCGGCTGTGTGCATACGGTGGTATAGTATCGGTCTGTGCCTCTATGTCTAGCGACCGATAGAATGTGAAATTGGACGAGACCTGCTATTTCTTGATTCTCCTTTTATATATATATCAGTCTTCTTGCGTCGAAAACGGGGGATGGTTGTATTACGATCAATGAGCCATTCCCATCTTATCCGCGCAACCACTCGCCACACACCAACCGTGTCTATCTTAGATACAAGTCATATAAATGTCGATTCAAAAAAAAAAAAGATATCACACCGATCAAAGTGCCTGCGCTTTCGCAAAAGTCATAGAATTTGGAAAGTCATATTTCACGTCTGCTCTTATATGTCAGCATGATGGTGCCACCGACTACACTGATGACATGTATTTTTTGGAAAAGAAAAAAAGTATCACGCCTCGTCTCTGGGCAGACTCCAACCCGGTTGCAATCTCCCAGCCAAATTGCTCACGGGCCCAGATAATCCAGCTTGACTCTTGAAGCTCTCCAAAAAGTTTTTGATCAAGTTATAGTCAAGGCCACCCTCAGCACTGACATCGACTTCGGCATCCTCGTCGTGCTCCAATGCGGCCTTCAATTCGGCGTCCATCGCTTCTTCGATATCCATACTACCTTCGTCCGCACCTTGAGCAGGGTCCGTCTCTTTTCTTTTCCCTTTCTCCTCCGGAGGGAGGTTCGGAGGACCCGCTGACGCGTTCTTCGATCGGGCAAGCTCCTCGTCCATGGCTTGCATGACAGCCTCAAACGAGTCCAAATTGGGATTTCCAGCTGTCGCAGCCTTCGGACGGCGAAGCCTCGATTCAGGTGCATCTGAGGTTCTTGCTTCCCTGAAGAGATGTTGACTCTCTGCGGTAGTGGTATGAGCAGGGACATATGCTAGCTAAACGTTAACAAAATATATGCGCGTGAAATATGAAAGGCTGACCTCCCCTATCTCGGCGCTCCTGCAAGATTTGTTGCCAGTACTCGTCTGATATTCCAAGTGCTTGTCTGGAAAACTCGAGGAACTCTTCTTCCTCTTCAGCCATGTCTACCTCAACTTCACCCACTAGTTCGGGTTGTTCGTCATCGTCCTCATCACCGGGTTCATCGGATTCGTCACTATCATCGTCGGAATCTACTCCCTCATACTGGTCGCGAGAAAGTAAGGGTGCCCGTGAGGGCTTGGGCTGAGAACGAGGGAGGCCAGTGTCTGACGTAGTGGCCTCCGCTGCTGTGTCCTCGTTTTCTGGGGCCACACGAGCTACGCGTTGTGAGCGGTTATAAAATGACAAAGGCATCCGACCATATTCAGATGGCTCGATTCCAGGCACCAACTTTTCCAAGGCATCTTGGCGGGCGGCACGCGCAGAGTCCTCGTCGTCGTCGGAATCGACTTCTGAGAACTCCCCGTCGCTGAAATCGCTCCTTTCTCCACCAGAGGATTGCTCACTAAGAAACATGTCTATGACTGCAAAGCACGAGATGAAAGTCGACAACTTACTCCTCGAACATGGCCCCTTCAATGTCTCCCTCCCCAGCGACAAATGCGTCAACTTTATTCGCTAAGTCTCTGAGTTTGGCGGCCTGAGCATGACTCGTGTCATGACCCTGGCTTTCCGGATCAACTTCCATATTGTGGCTTGTATGGGGAGCCGTATGGTTCATGTTACCCTGCAGAACACGATCGAGATCCTCTGCATTGACAGTAAGCCAATCATCAGGATCGTCGAGATCTTGTGATTGAGTGAGGTCTCCTGCATTAGCAATCGCGGTGTTGACCTGAGAGGCGAACGAAGGGCGAGAAGCATCGCTTCAGGAAGAATATTGAGCCAACAATTCGTACCGACCCAGAGGAACTAGGACTTACTCTTCCTGTCGACTCTGGAGGAACACCGCTAATGCCTTGCTTTCGAGCGCGTCCCAAAGTTGTGACCCTTCAATCTCACCCCGAAAATAGCCCACTGCCTGGATACCATTTATGTATTTGATGAATTCTGGATCGCGTTGTAAGGCATCCTTTTGCGCTTGGACCTGTCGACCAAGTCTCACTGAGAGGTATGGGACGCTCGAACTAATAGGACACTGACAACAGTAGACGAGCTGTCGAGTATTTCTGCGCGTGCTCTACCCTCTTGATAGAGCATCTCAAAGCCGCAGGCCTGTGTCGTTATTAGATTGAAATAAGAGTACTCTCCAAGACAATACTTACTATCTTCATGCCCAAATCTTTCCACCTCCACTCTGGGGTCCCTTCCTTTTCTGACCAGCGACCAAATACTTTGGGAGGGTAAAACTTTTGACCAACTAATTGAGCGTAGGCGGTTCGAGTCAATCGGACGGTTCGTAGGAGGCACGGTTGTGGAGAAAAACGAGTCATCTTATGTACGACCTTGGCATGGTGTGAGAAAGGCGTTGTGCAGAGCAAGGGGCCACATTACTCGTAGCTGAACCGCATCTCGCGTATAGAACACTTCGACGGCCTTTTGAACTAGTACAGAATTGACAGACAGTGCCTTGGCGACGTCGACAGGTAGATATGCTTTTGCCTTGTGAACGTGGCGCTGGAGGTTGTCTGGGTACCTTTAGCGGAAAAATAAGTATTAGCTTCAGAACGAGAGGCAGGGACCCGCCTTGCAACCCTTTGCCAAACTGTTTGCTCTATCTGTGGATGGGCTCTAGTGCTAGTTGTCGTATCTCGCACAAGTTTGACAGCATCAGAGATGTCGAGGAACTCGTCTGTCGTGACTAGATCGTCGTTGTCATCTGAAGCAAAACTGACTGAGCGCCTTTTGCTAGAATGTGGGGATACATGTGAGAGCGGAATAAGATGGAGGTGAGATCTGTAGATCCAGACCTACGTGGGCGGTTTTAGGTGAGCCTGCGAAGACAGGACTCGAGAACGGTGCGCACCCTGTTCTCGACAACAGAGGGTGTCACCCACGATGGTAAGTCGTCTGCAGCCTCAATCAGAAGGAACTCCCCATCCGAGTCTCGCACACTACATACGGGTCAACCGCGATGGAAAATGAACTGTATGTAGAGAGACGCTACCTGATGGCACAATCCCACTTTTCGCTGACTTCACGCAACAACCATACCACACACCACTCATCGTCTATGGAATCACCCACCCTCATCCAACCCTCAAGAATCCATCCAGATTTGTCTCTATTCTGCACGACTTTGACTTGAAATGTATCTCGGTGCCATAGGAAGTCTGGTAGAAGTGATTCTACGAAATTTTGGACAGAGAGGGCGAGAACTGTTGCGGATGTCCTATCCGATGACGACTCTGGAGGGTGTAGCGCATAGTAGATCGTATCTTCTGCTATGGACGGCGGAAGTTGCGTATTTTTCGCAGACTTCCCACGCGCCGGTCCGCTTTCCCGTCGAACACGAATTAAGTCTCCGCTTCAACACTTCGTTTTCTTTCGAAGTAAAGTCAAATAGTTAGCTAATAAATGTGATTACATGAACGCTTTTTTGGTTCAAGTCAGGTGATTGAGTAAAGCACAAAAAAGGAATTACATTAACTAATCAAAACAAGTACGCGTTTTTTTACACAAGTCGGTATTCTAGTGTGTAATCAGTATTCTAGTGTGTATAATCTACTGTGTGCTGGGGTAGTAAGGTTGGGAGGGGGGGAAGTAGCTATAAGGCGAGTACATTGGGTATGTCGCGTGATACGGGACCTGAGAATATGCAGCGTTGGGGTACCACGCGAACTGAGCTGGGGGCCCTGGCACAGGCGCGGAAGAGGGCGGTGGCGGTGGGGTACTGGCGCGTTTGCGACGCCGTTTGGTGGGTTGGGAGGGAGGTGCCTCTGCACCATCAGTCGTGCTAGCGGCGCGGGCACGTGCGTCCGCGTTCTGGGCTGCGGTCCGCGCGTCTGGGGCAGCGTTCTTGCCAGACTGAAGCCCTCCACTGTAGGGGTCGGTGTTCTTCACGCGGGATTGCTTGCGATTGAGCATCCCAATTTGTTCTACTGCTGGGGGGCCAGGCGATGAACTGTTGGCGGGATGCGCTCTCTTCTGTCGCTTTGCCCCCATTCGCTCGGCAGTCTCGGTCCAGGTACGCTGATTAGGTGGGAGGTCTTCACTATCCGGGAGTGGACTCTGGGAAGCGCGCGAATTTTGAATTACCGCCGTGAGACGCGACTCCACCAGCCGAAGACTCCGGACGGTCCCTGGTGAGGAAGGCGGGCCATCGCTTAGGTACTCCCTAGAGACAGTAATCAAGTTTTCCAAAATTGCCGCACCTGCATCGGAAGGCGGGCTTGCGTTGCCTTGTGTGTCCTGTTGTGTGTCCTGTGGGCTCTCATGGACCTCCTGTTCAGGCTCTGGTGCTGCGCGCGTGATCTGAATGGTACCATCTGAAGAGAAATGTGCGATGGTGGCGATGTGCTTGCATAGCCAGGCTCTGGGCCAGTCCGGACAGTCGCACTTGTCCTTGCCGTGTTCAATCAGGTGGTTTTCTGACAAGTCCGAAGTGTCCGTGCCGAGATCGACCAAATACATCTTTGACAGGTCCGAGAGTGACCGCACATAGAAGCGATTGCTACCGAGACACTGGATAGAGTCGGCGCTCATTTCCGGTGCTCGTGTAAAAATTTCCTTGCGCCGCTTCTTGGCTAGATCCGCGCCCTCAAATTGTTTTCTCTGCCGAAGAGCGCGGATCTCGTATTGAGGGAGCATATCGACCACTAGCGTGTGGACCAGGTGGTCGGCACGCCGATTTCTTTTCCCATCTAGCCAGTGCGATTTCAGTACATGGTGATAACTAGAATAACAAAGATAATGAGCGATCATGCTGATTTCTGGTCCGATAAGATTTCTTACGATTCAATAAGCATATTGGTGTCCCCGTCTTGATAGATCGTCCTTTGCTGCCTTAGTGTTCCTGACCAAAGCGGCACGATGTCCATCCAGTTTGTCTCCAGATAATCCACCAGGCTCTGTGGGACCGAGGAATCGGTCTGAAGCCACTCCCAGATGGAATCAAACTCTGACTGATCTGAGGTCTTCACCCATTCCCGGACGCGTTCCCAAACTTTCGGGAATTCTTCTGTGCGGAAGTGCATCCGAATCGCGCGCAGCACATGCCACCAGCAAAGTAGCAATTTTGATTCCGGGTATACGGTATTGATCACGTTCGTCTGTGCCTTGTCGCGATCGCTCATGATAATCGCCGGCGTTACGTCGGGACTACGCGTCTTTACAAAATTGAGAAAAAATTCTACCGTCGCTTCTGTGCCACTCGATGACAGCATCCAGGCGACAGGGACGCCTATCAAACGGAATTAGCGAATTTCATAAGCGGAAGCGACACCCCGCGTACCATGTCCCCAGCAATCCCTGGCCACCAGACTGTATAGCTGCAGCCCAACATATTGCGTAGTGTTATGGGTAGCATCAATAGATATAAAATTATTTCCGATTTCTCTGAATTGAGACTTCTGGAACTCAGTTTGTATGCACATGATAAAGATTTCTGGAGAAAGCCTAGATCCAGCGGGGGGCGCGTCAATCTTATCCTTCAAGACTACCTCGGCACCAGCTTGTTGAAGCCGGGTGGCCCAGACTTTGATTGAGACTGCGTCATTCTCGTCGAGACGGATCTCCTCATTCTCAACGATCCGGTGGATGCGATTGATGTCCCGCGTCGTAATGTAATGATCACGATCTGTACGCTTACTAGACTCGCGCATGCGCTTCAGCTAGTGGTTACTGTCAACTAACGGGCGGGATGGGGATAGGCGGCGCATCACTCACGATCGCCTTGGTATCTACCCCAATGTGAACTAACTGCATGACCAGGTCTCTGGACTTGTCTGACAGCCGAGTGAATCGCAGATTTTCGTCGCCGACTGGGTGATCGTGCTCGTTCTCGTACTTCCCAAGAATGGTCTCAGTGTGCCGATAAAGTTTGATAGTTAGCTGACACCGGCAACCAGTCTTCTTTGATGGGATCTTCCTTTCCCGCCCCTCGGATACAGTGGCACCAGATTTGCTCTGGCCACCCGTCCATTCCCGCGAGCACTTCAGGATACGTCGCGCCCGCCAGAGCGGTGAATCGGAATGTGCGACATGACTCACAATCAGCTCAATAGTCTGATCCGACTCTTCAGCTGCAAGCCAGGAGAGGAACTCCTCCTCATTCGCCCACTCTAGTGTCATCTTCCCACGCTTCCGGTCATGCGTAATGCTCCCGTACCTGTGTGACGTAGTGGGGTCTTCGGCTAGCCACCTGTCGGATCCAGGAGTCCGGAACGTGCGAAGGTTTTCGGTAATGGAGGAACAGACGGGGATTTCAAAAGTGGCGGGCATGTTAAATTGGGAGGAGGAGGATGTGTCCCCCCTCCCTCGCGTTCCAATCCCCTCACATTGCACAATTCCACAACGAAACGCGTTGTTTACGCGTTATTTACTACAGTAAGTTACATAATAAAAAGATACAAAATGATATTTAAAAGTAGAGATTTCGGAGGTTGAAGTTGAGTTGCGGTACAGCGGTCCATTCTCGCCGGCGCGTGAGAAGTCTGCGATTAGTCAATCGCTGACGGTGGACGATTGAACATTGTGTCGGCTGTCGGCTGATTCCGAAATGGGGCACGTCCTCCGCGTCAAAGCTTTCTTTTTTTTTTTTTTTTTGGATAGCGCTCTATTTTGGTAATCTACTTGTCCCTAGTTACCGAAAATAGGAGCTAGTCAGTAGGAGATTTGCCATCAGCTCTAACTAGCGCACGCATGTAGCCGGGCCGAAGCCCAGGTGTGAGGGAAAATGCCTTTACGCACGCCCCATGGTATTGGGGCAGTGTGGGACTCAGTGCACGTTCTCATCCCCGGACCGGATGTTACGTGCTCCCCTACCCACTAAAACCTCACGGTGGGTTATCCAGTTGGGTGGTAATTCCCATTCTCGGTCAAGAACAGCTTTCCATGTGCTGACTGCCAACTGCAGTGTGGTATTTTTTCTCTTTATTTTGGATGCAGTTATCTTGTCGTTTGTGAGTCTTATGTTGATCGCGCGTAACCATCGGTTTTTGATTTCCTGGGCTGAGTGAGTCTTCATCTGGATGGCTCTCTCGCATCTTAGTACCCAGATCAGGTATGCTGATTCGGAGATTAGGATGTGGAGTAATCTGTTGGGGCCTGCGAGGCTTTCCCGGATTTGTTCTGGTTGGTTGTGTCGGCAGTGGTCTCCCATTGTTGTGATGGTGAGGGATCCGCAGCCTATGACTGTTCCGAAGTCAATTTGGGGCCACGTGTTATTGGGGTGTGGCCAGGTTCTCCGTGCCAAGTCCCAGATGAGACCTACTGGTTCGGCAGAGCACGCAGTTAGTATATGTTCCATTGTTTCTGTCTCGTGGCAGGCTGAGCACCATTTCCTGTGGTCTAGGTCTGGGATATTTTCCCAGAAGTCTCCTATCATGAACATCCCGTGTGTTACTTTGAAGAGGAACTGTTGGATCCTCGGTTTGAGCGCATGTTTCCTCATGTTTTTCCAGATTGTTCCATCCAGCTCTGGGGTTCCGTTGAAACGTAGGATGGCTTCTCTTGCTTGTTGGAGGTTTTTCTCTGTCATGGGTCTCTGGTGTGGGGGGGCGCGGGCTCGGATACCTGCATATACTATGGACTGCGATAGTGACGCTAGTTTCGCTCCCTGGAGATTGTATTCCATCGGGATGTCAAGAGGTAGGTCATCCGGAGTGGCTTTCTCAGCACCTGCTTTTGCTAACTTGTCACTTTCTTCGTTGCCCTGAACGCCTTCGTGGCCTTTGACCCATTGGAAGGAGGTTGTCGCAGTCCTTTTCTTCAATAGATAGGCCGCTTTCCTGAACAACGCAGCATTTTTTATTCCTATCCATCCAGCATCTTCCCATTTGCTCAGGTTGGTCGTCAAACCTTCTATGACATATTTTGAGTCAGATTTGATCAGGATTGGCCAGAATGTAGGGATTTTATTGACTGCAGCGATGACGGCTGCTATCTCACCAACCTGGTTTGATTGTCTTGGTCCAGGGACTCTTATGGCATCGTTTCTTGGGTCCTCTGGGCCAATCCATACACTGCTCCTGCACCTGGCGTTTGCTTTACCGTTGTTGAAGCATGCTCCATCTGTGTATATGGTTACTTTCTGGTGTCGTAGGTTAAGTCCCACTGCATATAGTCTTCGCGCTGGGATTGGGGATACTTGATTTGGGTCGGTGAAGATTCTGAAGCATTCGGTAATGTCATTCTTGCACGTCATTGATGGGTCAAAGAGGATCTCCTTGTTGTCAGCCCTGGCAACAACGTTTTGTGTCATCCGTATGGGTGTGAGGGAGAGGTTGTCATGCAGGTCGCCTGGGTTGATTGGGTTTAACCTGGGGGTGATGTTGTGGAGGCAGGTGAGTGCTTCTTCAGCGCAGGTGTGTGGGGAGTTGCAGCTACTAATTCTGTCCATTATGCAGTCTTCGCAAGCGCAGTGGGGTGTGGCCACGTGCGGTATGGGTTGTGTGCTGTTTCGTAGCCTTGCAGATACTTTGACTAGGTCCGCCACTGATTTGACTTTGTGTTTCCTCAGGAGGCATTTCGATTCCCTGTTGGTGAGGGGTCTTGGTTTCGACTCCAGGTGGTACCATGCCAGGAGTTTTGCACGCAGGGACGGTGAGAGTCGGATTGCCGCCAGGCTTGTCCCATACTTCTTAGCAGTTTTCAGCATTCTGGCTATGTCGTGGCCTAGTTTGGTTGCTCTTGGGCCTCTTGTGGGTGGGGGCCAGTTTTGCAGGAAGCAATTTACTATTGCGAGGGGTGAGAGGCCGGGCGGTGCCACTGCAGCGATGGTCAGGTCTGTTACTGTTGCCCACGTGGGGCGGGTTGGGGAGAAGTTCAGGTATGTCTTGAGCCATCCTATTTCTATCGCTTCGTTTTGTGCCTTTACGTCGAGTAAGCTTAGGCCTCCTTCTTCGAGGGGCTTCTGTAGGATTTCCATGGCTAGGTGGGGCTGCTTATCTTCACCCCAGATGAAGTTGCATATCATTTTGGTGAGTGCAGCTTCTATGTTTTTCGGCATGCCCTGAGCTTTTGTTAGTGACCACCCACTACTGCTTGTACGATCAGGCGTTTGCCATAGAGCGATGGGCGAGTCTCTTCCCAACTGTCTAGTTGGTGTTTGGTTTTGTCTAATACAGGTTCCCAGGGCGCAGCAGCATCGGCATGGTTTCCTAGCCATGCTCCTAGAATGCAGACGGCCTCTCCGTCTGCTGCTATTTGGATATTATCGGCTAGGGGGGCTGTGTTGTTTTCATTTAGTTTCTGCATTGCGGTTACCTTTCACCTGTGCTTGTCAGAGCCAATCGGTATGATTTCTGTTTTTTCGATGTTGAATTTTGCTCCCGCTACCTTGCACCATTTCCTTAGTATTCTTCCAGCTGTGTCAAAGCTGTCATTTGCGCTCAGGAAAAGGTTGGTATCATCTGTGAAAAGTGTAACTATTAGTTTATCTTCTAAGCCAGGGATTTTGATGCCTTCCAATTGGTTCGAGTTACGGAGCGTGCAGGCTAGGGGTTCTATCGCTAGGTCAAAGAGTGCGCAAGATAGAGGATCTCCTTGCCTGACGCCTCTCATTACCTGGAAGGGGGTACTGAAGATGCCGTTAATGGCAACTTGGGTTTCTGCGTGTTGGTAGAGGGATTTGACTGCTCTGATGAACGGTCTCGGGAGGTTGAACGTTTCCAGGGTTCTCCACAGGTAGTCATGGCGGATTTTGTTGTACGCTTTTTCTTGGTCTAATGCCACTATAGCTCCGTTCTCCTCCATCACTTCCAAGTAGTTGATGATGGCTTTAGCAAGGCGGATGTGGTCGAAGATGGAGCGTTTTGGGATGAAGCCTGCCTGGTCCGGGTGGACAAGGGTGTGGATCGTTTCCATCAGTTGGAGTGCGAGAACCTTGGTGAGTAGTTTGTAGTCTGTGTTGAGGAGGGTGATTGGGCGATAGTTACTTATGTCTGAAGGGTCCTTTTTCTTGAAGACTGGGCACATCCACCCTAGGGAGAAGCCTATTTGCTCATCGACACCATGTTCTTGTATGTCCTGAAAGACGGTCATCAGGGTCTTGATGATGTCAAAGCCCTGGGTTCCGACCCTTGTCGAGTCGTCATAGCGTCTCTTTAGAGTCTTCCAGAGTTCATATGTGCAGCCATCCATGCCCGGGGCTGAGCCATTCTTTGATAGGTGGAGTGTTACGCTCCGTAGGGCGCACTTTGGGAGATCGCACTCGACCGGTCTACTGGGGTTCCAAACGGCCTGTTGTTGACTCACTCTTGTTCTGTCGCCTGAGCTAGCGCTTGCTGTCGTTCGTCTCTGTTGATGATAAGTCCAAAATGGACAATCTAGAGGATTCGAGGTCTGCGTAGGGTACGGACACCGCTGTGATGCTGGACTAACTCCGAGGGCACGTAGGGCAAGAGGGAAGAGGATGGGATTGAGAGCAAAGGGGGGAACTCGGGAACTACTCGGGCTAGGTGGTACGGACAATACAAGAAGTCAAAGCTACCGTCTAAGGTCGCTTCTACGTGCTACTTATACTCGTGAGGGGGGCTATTGGAACTCAGCTGAAACCCTAATACAACGGTCCTAGGAATACTGCGGAAACTGCGGAACTGCGGAAAACACATGTCCAACGCCACTGATGGTGGCTGAAACATACAGTCCATGGGCGCATCAAGCCACAGGGACGAGGCACGGGAAAGTCAAGACAAATATGGTAATGGATCACAAACCAGGCACAATCGATAACACACGTTCTAATCCAGGCACGAGCTCATCTGGAATCTTCTGGTGCAGTCTGGGCCAGGTCACGTGACGGGCAATGACGTCGTCCAGCGCTAATCTTCCGGACCTTGAGGCGGGTCTTGTGGGAACATATACTGGGTTGCTAGTATAGCTGCACGCAGGTGTAAGGCGCGGTCTTGGTGGAACTTCCAGAGGCGTTCTCTAGCCTCGGCTTCTTTGGCTGCTACTGCGTCGGCATCTAGGGCATGTTGGGGGTTTACAGGGTTCCAGGCGATGAATTGCACTGGAGACGAGTCACATGGTGGCATATCGGGACGTGTCAGAGGACCGAACGTAACATGGAGCGCTCTTTCGACCAGCTTGGGTGTGATTTTCCAATTCTCATCTCCCCCTGGTCCATCTGGGAGTTTCTGGTTCCTTGGGATTTCCCGGAGGGTCTTGCATAGTTCCTCATCATATTCTGTGTTGCTCTGGTGGGGGTCTATCCCTCGTTTCTGTAGGTCTTCATGGTAGTCTCGAGCTAGTTTTGCCATCCGTTTGGTGTTTCGCTTGAATTGTGGAGGGTTTGAGTTGGGGATACGTAGTTGGCGAATGTAATCTCTCGGTTTTCTGTTCTTACTTTGTGCTGACCATATTCCTCCTAGCTTTTCGCCGTGGTCCATAGATTCAGCTCTGTAGTATTCCTTGCTCCTTGTTGCTTCGAGTCTCTCTAGGTGGGATAACTCACTGGCCAGGAAGGCTTCATTTGCTCGTATTTCATCGTTCATGTCTATCTCAGGGTTATTCACTAGGCTTCTCATATCCTTTTCCAGGTTCTTCTTCTGGGTGGCTCACT
This sequence comes from Lactarius vividus, assembly GCA_021527035.1. Lineage (NCBI taxonomy): Eukaryota > Fungi > Basidiomycota > Agaricomycetes > Russulales > Russulaceae > Lactarius > Lactarius vividus. Next base: position 8,897 of record JAKELG010000408.1, on the reverse strand, counting down.
TACCGTGTTTCTCCCTGTGTTTCTTTTAATGGTATCGCAGATCCTCAGCTTGAATGTCTTCCATGCCAGCTGGGGGTTTGTGACCTCTCATGGTATGTTGGATTCTCGCATTTCCTCAAGCTCAAGCTCTAGTTGTTGGCCTTTTTTATCGATGTCTGCAAGGACTTTTGGGTCATTCAGCATATTTGTTTTCATGGACCAGCATCCTTTCCCTATTACCGGGGCTTCCGCAGGTGCATACTTGGCCACTGTTATCCAGTGGTCTGTCGGCACCGGTGTGGGGGCTATTTTCCATTCGTAGGTGAGGCCTGCGGACCTTCTGGCTACATATATTCGGTCGATGTGGGACTGTATTTGCTGGCCATTAACATTGGCTCGGTAAGTGAAGCCTCAGTCGGTGGGGTGGAGATGCCTCCACGTGTCCTCCAGTTCATTCCGATGACGAAGGTCTCTTAGTGCCTCAACTGCATTCGCGTCATCCTGGTGGGCTGGGGCATGGTCGATCAGGTCTTCTACCAGGTTGAAGTCTCCCAGCAGAAAGCTGGGAAGTCCAAGGCCATGGGCTTGGCGTGTCGTGTCCAGCTGCGCCCAGAAGGTTGGATGTTCCATCTTGTTGTTCGGGGCGTACACATTTATGAGTGTCGTGATTTCAGACTCCAGCCATTCTATTTTGAGGGCTATTGTGCGGCCCTCAATTAGTTCACTCACTGTGCAGTTTCTGGATTTGATTAGTGTTTTGTTGATAACGAAGGCAACGCCTGCTGACGCTCGGGGGTTCTCGGGGTTGGGGGATAGGTAGATGTCCATTTTGTGGCCAAAGTTAGCTCGGACAGTCTGCAGTAGTTCCCAGTCTAGGTGGGTTTCTTGTACAGCTAAGATGGCTATATTATATGTGTTTAGAGTCTTGTTAATCATTGACCATTTTTCCAATCCACTCATGTTACTCGACGGGGCCACATAGCCATTGAGATTGAGGGATGCTACAATGAAGTTACGCGCTGGCTGTCAGCAACGGGGGCGCGTGGGTGTGCGCTTGTGTTCCTCCTGGTTCGATTTGGGGTCATCCTACCAGGGGGTAGGATGGCCAGTTGTGAGGGCAGGGGACGAGGGGGAGCTGGGGTGCAAAGGGGCATTTTTTGCGATGGGGGGTAAGACAGTATATTCTTCGCTACTTATATAGCGGTCCCTCACCATATTCCTACTCTAGTTGTAGGGGGGGACAGGCGGCTGTGACTATGTGATTCTAAGGGGGAAAGGGGGTTCGGAACATTCTTTTTCGTGGAGTGTAACTAAAATCTGTTGGATCTGCCTCTCATTGCCATTCCTCTGGGCCAGTCTCCTCCGCCTCGGTTATTGTGTTGCCTTTTGGGGCCGTTCCATCCTTCAATTACTGGGAAGGGGCAGAGCCCGCGGGGGTGGTCGATGCCATGGCAGATGCCACAGTGGTAGGGTCTCGGGTCAACAAAGCCTCGTCCTAGCATGGGGGAGCTGTAGGTGCGGGTGGCGAGGTAGTCTCTCAGCCCAACCCAAACATTGTCATTCTGGATGGTGCTGCCTATTTCATACACATTGAAGCGAGGTTGTTACGTTTCATTCTCGGACTGCCCAGCCCAGTTGTGAACCCTGACGTATTCGCGATGACTCGATATGTTAGGAGTAATGTGTCATGGACTTCGAATCTTGGTGTCTCGTGTTCCGGCTTACTGATGGTCTCTATTGTTGTACGAGATGCGCCTTATGCGTCCCTCTCCAAGCCCTATTGTTGTACGATATCGACATTATGTTGTGGATGACTGATTCCTAGGATCCTCGTCCTAGGGTTTACGCTACTTATGCTATTGGCTACATACAAGTTCGAGTGGAGCTAGAACTGGCTCCCTTACATGTATTTAAACCTGTAGTATTACAGACCAGGATCCCCATCTTGGTCTTCTTCAAATACCACTGCTTCACTCGTCTACTATACTAGGAGTTCTCGGAACTCTTATGTGAACTCACTCCGGCATATCCTCCAGACCAAGAGAGGATCCCCGTGACGTCTACATCCCCAGTTCCTTCGTGAATGGTGGACACCCCGACCGTGACTTACCTGCCTGAAACCACGTGTCACTTAGTCTTCGAATACCTCAATTCCCGAGTCGCTTGTCCATACAAGTGTTACTACATCGTCGATAACCCGCACTGGAGGTATATTCGTAAAGTCCCTGCACCACCTCCCAACATACCTCTTGACCTCCCCCTCTACACCTATCGCGACCACCTCGGAGCATATCAGCGTCATCCTGCTGTCTTCCCCGACTCCCCCGACAACCATCGTTTCCGACCAGAAGGGAACCCACGTTATACCGACGCCTAAGTCAGGCCAACGTCTGTGGTAGACGTTACATTAAGACCAAGATCCTTCAACGTGGCTTCCACAGCAGTAACAACCCGAGATCTCTGGATCCCATTCCGCCCATATCACATTGACAGAAGGGGAGAATGCAATGTCCCTAAACAATACCTCAAAGGAGCATTTTGGCAGACTGAACAAGGAGACCCAGGCTACGTCGTCTCCTATACTTACAAAGACGGTACTACAGGACTCATCCCTGTAGAATTCAACTTTGACCACACCTGTTGGACGGAACTTAAGTGGGACGCACTCCACTATAAACTACAAGTTGTTAGACCCGCAGGCTCAAGCCTCCACCTGGACATCCTACAAAGCGAAGTAACCACAAGAGATCAGTGGGCCCCCTTGACGGACAAGAAGAAGAACCCATCCGATCACCAACGCCCAAAACACCTGCACCTTCTCCATCCCTCGCCAGTAACCCGGAGGAAATTCGCATCCTCGAAGCCCAAGCCGAAGAAGAAGCCCAGTTGGAATTAATAGCTGAGTCCATCCCAACAGACATGACAACCACCATCACCGAACAACCCACCACCTTTCAGGAACCTGCGCGCATCAGCCACGGAGAAGGACCACCGCCGGAAGGACATGGCGGTGGAGGAGGAGGAGGAGGAGACAATGGAGGGGGAGATCCAGGAGGACCCCTCTTCACGGGACCAAACGTATCAAGCGGAACCAAACCCGAAAAGTTCATGGGTAAAGAACCCCTGGTATTCACCGGAGATCGCACCAAAGTCCAACAATTCCTCACCCAATGGGAACTTTTCGTGGAAACCAATTATGACAACCCCGCGTTTACCCTCCCCTATCGCAAAGCACTAATATTCCTCACCTACATCCAAGGAGACCACGTCAACGAGTGGGTTCTATCCACCACCAAGTGGGTTAAGGCGTACAAAGTCAAGAATGGGCCCTACGACAAATGGATTTGGGAAGCCATCGAACTAGGCTTTCGCAACACTTTCGCTGACACCCTGGAACGGGAACGTGCGCAACAAGACCTCCAGAAGGGATTCCGAATGGAGGGACAAGACATCGACTCCTACATCGCCAAATTTGAGAAAGCGGTACGAGAAGCAGGATACCGGTTTGACGACTCCCTCGTCCTCGACAAATTTACTAGCAGAATCCCCGTGGAACTATACAAGAATGCGTACAATTTCCACAGTCCAAACATGTATGCCCAGTGGAAAGTAGCGGTGCTTGAACAACAACGCAAATGGATGCACCTACAAACGCGTTTGGGGGGACGTAAACCCCCAGGACCCGGTAAGCAGGGCAACACTTCGTTGAGGACTTTCAACGCTCCAAACCGTCCTCAGCAGCCGTGTCAAGGCTGGCAGGCGTTCCAAAACCACCCAGACACCATGGATACTACTCCAGGAAGAGTTTGAGCCCGGTTAGCAGGATCCGAAGAAATCGACTACGCCAAGCCGCCTTACACGCAGCAAGGGGGACACCCTCAGAACTGAGGAACCATCGACATGAAGAATGTCAATTGTTACAATTGTGGAAAGCTTGGCCACATGTCACGCAACTGCCTCCAACCATGCCGTCCACGTGCCAACCAAAACTGGCAACCTTGTCAGGGGCGCAGCGCGTTTATAGAAGAAGTCCAAAGTGTCACGGAGGAACCCTTAATCCAATTTGAAGATGACAGCGGCAGCAGCCGCGGCGCCCGCGCCACCACTGAGACACCGCAAGAACGGGCGACCAGCTGGATAAACGGAGTTTGAAACCTTGACGAAGAAGCCAGGGATTTGGTGGTCAGGGACCTAATGGGGCGAGAGGATTTTCAAAGCGCCTAAACCCAATGGCCTGGGTGAGGGCATTATGATGTAACTCTGTGTTCATAACGCGCTATCAATCTATGCATGTTCCAGTTTCATTGTGCGCAAGTTACGCCATGGCCAACAAACGAGCATTAGTGGACTCCGGAGCCACTAACAACTTCATCCATCCGGATTTCGCAAAAAGAATGAGGCTAGGCCTCAAAGAACTAGACTGTCATCGAAAGATCTGGAATATTGATGGCACGCACAACAAAGGAGGCAAAATAACCCACTGTGTGGATCTAGAAGTCGAAACAAAAGGAACAAAAAAGGACATGAGATTCCTCGTCACCGACGTAGGGGGAGAAGACCTCATCCTGGGATACCCCTGGTTGGCTACGTTTCAACCAAACATCCAATGGGCTTCTGCCACCCTCAACGAAGCTGAGTATCCAGTCGTACTTCGCACCATCAACCCCACCAAACCCCGAATAGATCCTGTCATCGCCCGACTAGTGGTGCAAAAATTATTGGGACTACCCAACAAACAATGTATCGAGGCACAACTACACCAAGAATGTGACCTAGAAGCAACGCAATTACGAGCCACCACATCTACGGAATTGGCCATTGAAGCGCAACAATACACAGAGAAGAAAGCGGTACCTGAAGAATACCAACGACACGTCAAGATCTTCAGCGAAGAGGAGTCTCATCAATTTCCCCTCTCCAAACCCTGGGACCACGCAATTGAATTCAAACCAGACGCCCCAGATACCATCGACTGCAAGGTTTACCCAATGAGCCAAGCAGAAGACAAAGCATTGAAGGAATGGATAGACGAACAATTGGCAAAAGGATACATCAGACCCTCTAAATCCCTGTACGCATCCTCCTTTTTCTTCATCAAAAAGAAGGACGGAAAACTACGCCCAGTACAGGACTACCGGAATATCAACAAATGGACCATACACAATCAATACCCCCTTCCACCAATACCCGAACTCATCGCCGACCTCAGCGGGGCATTCATATTCACCAAACTCGACATCCGATGGGGGTATAATAATGTACGCATTAAAGAAGGGGATCAAGAAAAAGCAGCGTTCAAAACACGCTACGGACTCTTCAAACCAACAGTAATGTTCTTTGGGCTAACCAACTCACCGGCAACCTTCCAAACTATGATGAACGAAATATGCAAGGACCTCATCGCGTACCATGAAACAAAAGGAACAGTGATCAGGGTGTATATGGACGACATTGGCATCACCACGCAGTCTAACAAACAGGCACACATTGATGCAGTACACGACATTTTGGACCTGCTGGAATGGAACAACCTCTTTCTCAAACCAGAAAAATGCATCTTCCACGCTCCCAGTATCGATTACCTGGGGGTAATCATTGAAAAGGGGGTGACTCGCATGGACCCCGTCAAAATTTCCGGCATTAAAGACTGGCCCACCCCAAAGAACGTCAAACAGGTACGGTCCTTCTTAGGCTTCTGCAACTTCTATTGCGCTTTCATCAGAAATTTTGCCACCTATGCACGACCCCTCAATAAACTCATGCGAAAAGACGTCGAATGGACATGGACAATTGCAGAACAAGGGCATTCGACAAAATCAAGAAACTCATCACGGAAGAACCAGTACTCGCACACGCCAACCTAGAAGATCAATTCGAACTGGAAGTAGATGCATCAGGATTTGCAGTAGGAGCAGTACTACTCCAACGCAAAGAGGACGGCAAAAGACACCCCATCGCGTACTATTCAAACACCCTCAGCACCGCAGAACGGAACTACAACATTTATGACCTAGAACTCTTGGCAATCGTTAAGGCACTCAGGAACTGGCAACACTACTTAGCGGGGTCTTCACATAAGATCAAGGTCTTCTCGGATCATATGAACCTACAATACTGGCGCTCCCCACAAAAGATAAGCCGCCGAGTAGCCCGGGAAGTACTCGAACTCTCCGAATATGACATCGAGATTCACCACATTAAGGGAACGGCGAACGGAAGAGCCGATGCCCTATCCAGACGCCCAGACTATGACCAGGGAGAAAACGACAACGAACATGTCATGGTACTGCCAGACGAAGTCTTTGTCAGGGCGACATCACTAGACACCACGGAAGATCCACTCCGAATCAACGCCACCATATCAGTACAAGAAATGGAAAAGGTCAACCTGATTTACGCACAAAACGCCGACAAGATACGCCCATGGGTAGACCCACATGGTCTCAAACTGATTGAAGGCACATGGTACAAAGATGGAAGACGCGCAGTCACGGGAGGCATCCACAAGAAATGCGAAATTATCAAGACACACCACAACCCCCCCGTATATGGACATCCCGGGATCAGCCGCACCATCAAACTCGTGGAGAGATACTACTGGTGGCCTGGATTATGCCAAGAAGTCATGGACTACGTTAAAGGTTGCACCGACTGTCAAAGAATCAAAGTCAACACCAGGGCCATCAAAGTGCCACTGCGCCCAATATTCCCCAAACTGGAAGCTATGCCATTCGAAACTATCGCCCTTGACTTTATCACTAAACTCCCTGTGGCACAGAACTGCGATATGATCCTCATGATAACGGATCATGACTGCACGAAGATGTCCCTATTCATCCCCTGTCAAGAAGAAATATCAGCCGAAGGAACGGCCGCCCTGTACGTCAAACACATCTTTCCCCGATTCGGATTACCCGGCAAGATAATCAGCGACAGAGACCCACGATTCGCATCAAAATTTACATGCGAACTGTGCAAAATTCTCGGGATCGAACAGAATATCTCGACGGCCTACCATCCACGCACAGACGGCCAATCCGAATGCACCAACCAATGGCTAGAGCAATACCTACGATTTTGGGTCAACGAACAACAAGATGATTGGATCCACTACCTCCCCATGGCTGAGTTCACGCACAATAATTGGCCAAGTGAAACCACTAAAGAATCTCCGTTCCAGCTCCTTATGGGATACAATCCACATGTGGACTGGACCGATAGACCCTCGCCAATTCCACAGGTGGCGCTCAGGGTCAAACAATTCAAAGAACTCCGCCAGCGCACGCAGTCACTGATGATCAAAGCACAGCAAGGATGGATCAAGGCAAAAGATACGCCCAAGTTCCAAATTGGGGATCAAGTGTGGTTGGAAGGACGCCACTTACGCACACATCAGCCAACAGCAAAACTAGCGGCCAGACGCCACAGCCCGTTCAAGGTGGTCCAGGTGATGTCTGCAGTTAATTATCGCCTAGAACTTCCCATGCAATGGCAGATCCACCCAGTGTTCCATGTGGACCTCCTTACACCCTATCATGAGACACTCACGCACGGACCCAATTATCAATGCCCACCGCCAGATCTAGTCGGTGGCGAAGAAGAATATGAAGTCGAGAAGATTCTAGACTCTCGGCACTTCGGCAGAAGTTGCAAATTGCAATACCTGGTCAAGTGGAAGGGATACCCAGACTCGGACAACCAGTGGGTCGACAAGAATGACGTATTCACGGATGACGCAATTCGGGAGTTTAAAAGTTCCAACCCCGCTCGAGAAACACATATAAACGCAGGAAAATCCCAAGGGACGTCCCCATCTCCTTCCTCTCTCACTACCACTACCCATGCGCCCCTCGTCTCCAATTGACTTCCGATATGTCGTCAACACCGAACTATCCGCACCTTACAGAGTACAGTCCACGCCACCGTCACCCCTGTCGTCTACCCTCGCCCTTCACCAATGAGGAGATTGTCCTCCTTCCACCACGTCATCCTGACTTCCTTCGCCGTCCCCCACTCTTTATTCCGAGACCAACCAGCCCAGTCATCTTGGAGACAACTACATCCCGACCAGAGCGCCCACTCCAGCGGGCGACGAACAGGGCTACGTACCCAGTCGGGCAGCGACCCCACCGGGGCCCGACAAAGGCAGGGATCCGTACGACCCAGCCGAACATCTCGAGGCGCATCAATATCTACGTTATGCCACCCATCTCACCACGACACACTCGGAAACCCCCCTGTTATGCAGACCCACCGGGGAAGCTATCACACTACCGACGCCGTCTCAATCCGCGCTTCACCGCGATCAAGAAGAGGAACATGTGTCGGAGACCGAAGATCGGCCAGAGACTCCCCCACCCAGGGGGTACCAATACAACAGGGGAGTCCATTACATCCCTTTTCAGATCCGAGACGCTCAGGAACGTCTTTGGCCAGCCCGTTTTACTCAACTTATCCTCACCGCCGACCCCTTTGTGCTGGCCTTCCGCAACAGGTGCAACCAGCAATACGGGAAGCCCGTGCATGTCACCCCGTACTACGACAAGCAGTCCCCTACTGTAACATCTACCACAGACGTTGGCCTGACTTAGGCGTTGGTATAATGTGGGTTCCCTTCTGGTTGGAAACGGTGGTTGTCAGGAGAGTCGGGGAATACCGCGGGGTGGCGTTGGTATGCTCCGAGATGATCGCGGTAGGTGTAAAGGGGGAGGTCAAGAGGAACGTTGGGGGGAGGCGCTGGTACTTTACGAATATACCTCCAATGCGGGTTGTCAACAATGTAATAACACTTGTACGGGTGAGCGACTTGGGAGTTGAGATATTCGTAGACGAGGTGACACGTGGTCTCTGGCGGGTAGGTCACGGTCAGAGTATCCACCATTCACGAGGGAACTGGGGAGTAAGGTCACGGGGATCCC
>JAKELG010000407.1:0-33438 GCA_021527035.1 Lactarius vividus | reverse complement strand
AAGCGGCTGACGGCTCAGATCGCAGCGCTGGCCGCCTCAACCAAAAGAAAGTGTGGGACCTCTTGGGGTAGAGCTTTTTGGAGCAAGGGAGTTTTCCGAACGCCTAAACCCGTTGGCCTGGGTAAAGGCGCTACACGTGTACTATAGCAGATATCAATCTATGCGAATCCCAGTCCTTTTCAATCTGCAAACGCGACAGGCCGGAACGACAGTCCTATTGGACTCTGGAGCAACGCCACTGTAATTTGTGCGGAGCTGCTCAAACGAACGCATCTCGGAACCCGACCTGTCTCTACCCCCATTACTATATAGAACGTTGACGGCACCTACAACCGAGACGGCGCGATAACCCAGTACACCAGTTGGCGGTGCGGACTGGTGAGCGCACGAAGACGCTTCGTTTCCTGGTAACCAATCTAGGAAAGGACAAAGCGATCCTGGGCTATCCTTGGTTCTCAGCCTTTGAGCCTGAGATAGAATGGAGAAATGCCACGCTAAACGAGAATTTCCAACCAGTTGTGATCTCCAGCCTGAACCTCCAGAGCGACGCCATGCCTGTAGAAGCAGCTATCAGGGCTATCGAGGTGTATGGGCTTGACGAGGAGGCCTGGGAGCAGGTTGTGAATGAAGAACCAGAGCCGAACATTGCCTTCCTGCGAAAGACAATGACAGCATCAGAACTCGCACAGCAGGAAGCGGCGAAAAAGCAAGTCCGGACGTTTGAGGAAATGGTTCCTCCAGAATACTGGTCACACCGCAAGGTGTTCAGCGAAGAAGCGTCACACTGATTCCCCCCGTCCCGGGTATGGGACCATGCCATTGAATTACTCCCCGATGCACCCGCCGCCCTTGACTGCAAAGTATACCCCCTAACTGCAAACGAAGGAGAGGCACTCACAGCCTTCCTAAACGAGCAACTTGAGAAGGGATATATCCGCCCTTCGAAGTCTGCCTACGCATCGCCTTTCCTCTTCATCAAAAGAAAGACGGGAAACTATGCCCAGTACAGGACTACCGACACCTCAACAAACTCACCGTAAAAAACCACTACCCCCTCCCCCTCATCCCCGAACTTGTCGATCGTATTCGAACCGCGCGATTGTACTCAAAGCTAGACATTCGATGGGGGTACAATAATGTCTGCATTCAGGAGGGAGACGAGTGGAAAGCGGCATTCAAAACCAATCAAGGTTTATTCGAACCACGTGTCATGTTCTTTGGCCTTACAAATTCCCCCTCTACCTTCCAAACAATGATGGACACCATATTCCGCGACCTCATCCTGACAAACGAGGTCGTCGTCTACATGGACGATATCCTCGTTGCCACAGCCGACGATAAGAACCATCATCGAAGGGTCCTCCATGAAGTATTACGACTTTGTGAGGAACACGATTTGTACGTGAAACCGGAGAAGTGCGAATTCAAGGTCCACGAAACCGAGTACCTGGGCCTCATTATTTGCCGGGGACGACTGAGGATGGACCCCGTTAAAGTTCGAGGGATCCAAGAGTGGCAACCCCCGAAAAGCCTCAAGGAGGTTCGCGTGTTCCTGGGATTCTGCAACTTCTATCGAAGGTTTATACGGGGGTTCTCCCAACTCGCCCGACCCCTCCACAACCTCACAAAGAAGGATGTCCAATGGTACTGGGGTGATACACAGCAGAACGCCTTCGAAGACATTAAGAAGCGCATATGTGAGGAACCTGTGCTGTTATTCCCGGACCTTGCAAAACCATTTGAGCTAGAGGTCGACGCATCAAACGTCGCGATAGGGGCAGTGCTGAACCAATTAGGACCCGACCAGAAGTTTCACCCCATTGCATTCCACTCCAAGTCATTTACGGAGACAGAACGAAACTATGACATCTATGACAGAGAATTACTGGCCGTGGTCAAAGCACTACGAGCATGGAGAACGTACCTCGTAGGATCCCCCCATAAAATTATTATCCATACCGATCACGCCAACCTCCAATACTGGAAGGAACCCCGGAAGATCAACCGGAGAATCGCGCAAGAGTTCCTGGAGCTGTCAGAATATGACTTCATTCTAAGACACGTAGCAGGAACGAAGAATGCGCGCGCAGACGCCCTGTCCAGGCGGTCGGATTACGAGTCCGGTGAAGGGGACAACACCGACGTCATTGTCCTAACAGCTGAACGATTCATCCGAGCCACCCAAATGTCAATATGTGATATGGACATCTGGTCCTGGGTGGCTCAGAACGCTGGCAAGGAAGAAGCGGCACAATGGGCCGAACACCACAACCTCAAACAGCACAAGGGGCTGTGGTGGAAAGACGACGTGTTAGTTGTTGTCGGGGACAACAATCTTAAGCGGGGGGTAATCACTTTCTTTCACAACTCTCCAAGCATGGGCCACCCAGGAATTGCCAATACGCGCGAACTGATACAACGCGACGATTGGTGGCCCACCATACGAGAAGACGTTGAAGAATACGTGAAGGGATGCGCCACATGCCAGTCCAACAAAATTAACCCACACCAACAAAAACCCCACCTATTCCCCATATCTACCGACCCCAAAGCAGAACCGTTTGAAGTCGTTACCATGGATTTTATCACGAAACTACCACTGTCCCAAGGTTTTGACTCCATCCTCACAATCACAGACCACAACTGTTCGAAAGCCGCAATCTTTATACCCTGTCACAAAGCCATCACCGCCAAAGGAGTAGCACGACTGTACCTCCAGCACATCTACCCACACTACGGAATACCCCGCAGACTCATCACGGACAGGGACCCATGGTTTACATCGGCATTCATGAAGGGGCTGTGCAGCATACTTGGAATATGACAAAACATTTCCTCCGCATACCACCCCCAAACGGATGGCCAATTGGAACGTACTAACCAATGGCTGGAACAATATTTGTGTCATTGGAGCAACGTTCAACAGGACAACTGGGCCGAAGTGCTCCCAATAGCCCAGTTCACGCACAACTCTTGGCCAAACGCTACCACAAAGCACTCCCCATTCTCACTCATCATGGGATGGGAACCACGAACTACTTGGGTGACAAAACCCACCGCAGTAACATCAGTTGACCAATGTTTAGACAAAATGACCACGAGGCAACAGCACGCACAAGACTGCATCAAACATGTGCAAAACCTCATGGCAAAGAAGGGAAGAAGCCACTTTATTCCCTATGCCGAAGGAGCCCAGGTCTGGCTGGAAGGAATGAACCTAAAGACCTTCTACCCCACTGCGAAGCTGGCCCCTAAACATCATGGGCCCTTCCAAATTAAGGTCTTATCGGCAGTAACATATGAGTTGGAGCTGCCAAGCACGTGGAAGATACACCCAGTATTCCATGCAAACCTCCTCACGCCATATAAGGAGACGGAGCTGCATGGGGTAAACTTCTCGCGCCCTCCCCCTGACCTCGTGGATGGAGAAGAAGAATTCGAAGTGGAGCAGATCATGGGGTCGCGACTCCATGGGCGAGGGTGCAAACTGCAATTCCTAGTTAAGTGGAAGGGCTTTCCCATGAGTGATAGCTCGTGGGAACCAGCTGACCACGTCAAGCATGCGCCAGACGTAATCACTGACTTCTATCGCCGTAACCCCACCGCTGACGGGGCAGGACAAAAGTTATAAAAAAACTGGCGAACGAAGGGCAAAACCTCATCACCTACCATGACAACTCCCACCCCCAACACTGCCCCAGCCAACAACTGACCTCACCCACCATCAGCTCTTATCCTTGAACGACTCACAGTCCCCTCGCAGTCCGAAGGGATCCCAACCCCATTTGTGTCCCGAACACTGTACTCAGTCGTTCCATCATGCCCCCTGACCCCCATCCTTGCTATTGCCCTCAATGTATCTCCTACTAGCCCCACACCTCTGCCATCCTCCCCTCCACCATTAGAACCTGCAGTCGCGCCCCTCTTGGAAGCACCCCAGGCATCACACCCATTGTCCCCTTATCACAGCTTGCATCTGAACTACCTCACCCCTACTCACTGACGCCTGCCATCTCCCCTCGTCAAGTACGACCGGATCCTCGGCTCGCATCTCTAGATGACGACAAGGAGCCGATTGACGAAGGGGATGACGAGGAGTTGGACGATCCTGGCCTCCTGTTCTTTCTTAACGCCCCCGACACACCATTTTTCTTCCCTCTCATGCTCCCACTTGAGGACGATGTCACAAAAGTCCTGGCAAGGTACATCTACTACTGCCGTGACTATCGGGAAATCATCGGGACTCTGGGAAGGGGGAAACCCTGCTACTGCCAAGAGGTCTATCTGTCGACACCTCGACCATCAGCCATGCACCCCACTATCTCCCCTCACCAGCTGGCGGTCTTCAGCCCGCAAGATCCACACGCTGTCACGATCAACGAGGTGCTGAGCGAGCTCAAAAACCCCCGCCTGTCGGCGGAGGTTGCAAGGTTGTGGCAGTGTCTCGGGGACAAAATCACCCTGGACGCACGACGGGCAGACCTACAACGCCTAGAGCAAGAAGCAGTGAGGGACCAGTTCCACCTGGATGCCAAGCTCCAGGGTATCACGAAGCGCATGCAGTACGCAGGCGCCATCCCCCTCATCACCGATAAATTTGTAGAACTCACCACTCGCCCCGTACGCCCCTGCCACTACTTCCCTGAGCTCCCACTCGTGCCACGACCTGGAGGACCTGTCGAGATGCCGCACCTTGTAGATGGACCCAGTCGGACGCAGAAATGGTGCAAGTGTTACTTGTGCAAGAAGCGTGGGCACAAGATGAGTGAGTGCCCCAATAGACCACCGACTGGTGTCTGTGTGTGGTGCGCAAGTCGGGCTCATGCGTCCGAGAATTGCCTTATCCATCACCTCGCGCCCATTACTCTGGCGTTTGAGGAGCCCTCTGAGCGCCCCCACTGGTGCGGGAAGTGCTTGAGGTTCGACGCGTGGCACGATGAGATCGAGTGCCTGCAATACGAAGTATGTAGGCGGTGCGGAGAGCGCGGCAGGTATTTGTTCCTTCACTGACACACTTGCCCGGTGGACGACTGGGATGATGAGACTAATGACCCTAGTGCTGACGTATACGACTACGTTGGCAGTGACTGAAGTCGTGGCAACTTCGGATCTAACAGGGGGGTAATGTTACGATTTTCCCTTCTTTTCTCCTGGATGCTTCCATTCCTCGCTTCTTACTCCCATACCCCACTTTGATATGCTCATAACTCCTTATGCGCCCAACCGTTTCTGATGATCTCTTCGCCGCACGATACGCCTTTACGCCTCCTTCCCTGTATATCAAAGTTCGTTCACGGCGCTCCGGACTCAGCTGACTCGCACATGACCCCACGCAATCACCATGTTTCCTACTATAGTTACACCTTTGTTCCGCTTTCACTCAGAACCCTTGTATCGCGCCATATGTTTGTTGCGTACAAACATCCTGTACTAGTATATAAGTTGCACGCTACCTAGCTTGTACGGTAGACTTGACTTCTTGTGTAATACCACATCATTGTCAATCCACGAACGACTTTATGCTCGCTGTTTCGCTTGAGCACAACTTTGGTTCGCCTTTGCGCTTGAACCCCAGAATTCCCGACTATCACCTGCGTGTCTGAGGAGACCATGTGGTGCTTATTCATCATCGAACTTGGTCTTAACCAACTAACTCGCATCCCATTACCTCGGCCTGAGTGACTTAGTGACGTGCACATCGCACATAACGTTCCTGTGGTAACGTTACATGACCTGCCATCACATTCTCTAGTGAGTCACGTGAAATATCGTGCACTTTTGCTCACGTGACCATGGGAAAGCATACCCTCATAAAGGAAACCCCTTTAAAGGTCATGTTCTATATACAGACAGACTCTGTTGATTGGTAGATAAGGATAGAACCTTCTAGCACACTCTAGATTACGCTTAGTAGGCATGTATTACGTGCTGTATTAAGTTTTACTCAGTGACACGTCATACATAGTCAGCCTTGATGACAGTGCATCAGTCAGCACTAAAGATAAGGCTATTAATAGACATGACGCATCAGCTCTTTAGTCATAGCCACTTACCTTACACTTAGTAACAGTGTTCAGGCTCTGACTTAATCTCAGCCACAGTAGATACTTAAGCTTGCCTGTAGCGTCCTGAGTGGAACCAACTTGTCCTCTTGGTTCTCCACTCAGGTGCGCATTCACTTGTATTCCCTTACTATCTGCCTATCTAACTTGTCCTCTTGGTTCTCCACTCAGCCTGCCTTTGTGTGACACTGCACTTTGACCTTGAACAAAGGTTGTACGCTAACGCACGCTCCACATTGTCTGTAGGTTCTAGCGCATGATTTATCTCCGCGCCAGCGTTGAGTCTTCGCCCTTGACAGTTCACTTCAAACTCCCCTTGGCCTGGCGTAGCTGATAGTCGTACCGCTACAGGACAGTGGTGCTACACACCACATCTGTTACACTACCACGGTGTTTAGTCTGACTTGGACTCATATAGAAGGTGTTCATGACTTAGCGCAAATCGTAGAGACGCTTGTATGTTCTTATCACTCCTTGGAATACGACCAAGGCGATCCACAGAGCTCTGGCTGTGAATACCAGAGTGATGATAAGTCAATGAGGTGAAATGGCGACTTCCTTAGATGTGAAGGTCAAGGATCTGTATAAAGAGGCAGTCAAGGCTCGAAGGCCCAAAGAACAAGTTGAAAGTGGTATTTAGAAGAAGACCAAGATGGCGTATCTTGGTCTTTGCTAGCCACTATTTATACATATGAGAGGTAGCTTTAAAGCCCCTCTGTAAGTCCAATACCCAGTTGTGTATGTAGCTTGAACCCTACTATGACTGTACTAGTAATGAGTCACAGTAACAATCATGTGCTACTGTGATGCTGACTGATTCGAAGTCCATGACTAATCTCTGCTTACTACTGTAGTCATAACTGTATAGTAAGCGTCTTTCTCGTTGTACCATAACATCACCCCCTTTTCAGCTGCGTTGCCCACGATGCCAATGTTGCCCCGTACCACCCATCCATCCCGACTGAGTCTCCTCCACTCGATCTAGTGCGTTGGCCATCTCCAGGCGGAACTTACTCCTCACCGTTTTGCCCTTGATGCCCCCCAATGCAGCGGCGAGCTGATGAAGCCGCTGCTCCATCCGCTCAGCCTCGTACACGTATGCCCGGTAGCAGTGAACCTCAGCTTTGAGGCTCACGTCATGCAGCTCCTCGAGGGCATGATCGAAGCAGGGGCGGTCGTGATAACCGCCAGCAAAGACGATAAGGTCTTCCTGTGGATAGTGGGGCTTACTGGTGGCCCTGACCTGCAGCTCAGCGTACAACAGCTTTGAGTACACCTTCTCACTGTCCTCCACCAGCCCTAACACCAGGGGGTCTGCGTTCATGATGATCTGGACATATGTGGCCTGGCAGGTGTGCCCTTGTCCATCAGTGATTGGGTAGTGTATGAAGTCCTCCCCATGGTTGTACTTGTATCCGTGGGGAGGTGTTACGCTCCAGCGGGCGCACCTTCCGGAGTCGGGCTACTCGATGGGAAACTTGGGGTTCCTGCGGTATCACGGTGGCGACCAAGACTTTGACTGGTTTATCTTCCGGTCGGATTCTTGAGATCTTGGGATTTGCTGAGTTCTTCTAGGGTTTGGGCTATGCTGTAGGCGATAACGGCGAGGATATGCGTAACGCGAGTGGCAAAGAAGAAGAGGATGATGTGCTCAAGCAAAGGAGACAGGATCGGAGAGGGATAACTATACAGGGGTTGCCTGTATCTGCTTCGGTCTACTTGTAGGCTGGTAGAATACAAGAAGTCAAGCTGAGGGATATCAGCGAGACTGGGGTGCTACTTATACATATCCAAGGAGCTTTCAAGCTCAGCTTGGAGTCCGAAACCTAGTATGTATCATCCAATCGTAAGTAAAACAACACGAGTCAGGGGCATACAGTCACAAGGTCAACAATGAGGCAAAGGTGAAACGGGGTCAGAAGTCCATCAATCAGTGGCTGAAACATACAACTCCTGGGCGCATCAAGCCACAGGTACAATCAGACAATCCATCAGAAACTAGGAACCATACAGTCCATGAGGCAGACCCAATCACGATCCAGGCACAAGCTCATCTGGATCCTTCTGGTGCGAGTCTAGACCAGGTCACGTGCCAGGGTCATGTGACGGGCACTTGACGTCTTCTTCGGCTATTCCCAGGGCGCTTGCCAGCCCGGGTCATGCTCGTAATACAGGATTCCCACAGGGTCGATGCCTTCAGTTCTGGCGGCTGTAACCCATTCGCTGCGGTATTCCTCGGCTGTGCTGCACGAGTCGGCACTGGTCGCGTGGGGTTCAGGACGGAACGTGACAGGAGGGGGCCCTAAGGTGCGGTGTCGGAGTTGAAGCAGGGGGAAGAGGGGAGGAGCATCAGCTTGAACTCCTCCTCAGTAAAGGGGGTGCCCCATGGTGTCGCAGGTGTAGGGGGTTTCGTGGGGGTTGTCAGTATTGGTAGTGGTGACAATGAGCAGGTGCTCATCTGGGTAGTAGTCTTGGAGGCTCCCTCTCATCTGCTCCAATATCGTCTCATGTGTTCTACTGCTCCTTCCTTCCGTTGCTTCATCATCTCTGACTGCCGTTCAGTCGCCCTCCAAAGCTGCTCCCACTTCCAATCCTCCGCTACCTGTCTCCACTTCTCCTCCCTCTTCCATTCTTGCCATCGTAACGTTGCTTGCAAGGGGTTCCTCTTTGACCCACTGCTCCACTTGGACTGGGAGCGGTCGAGGTGAGGACACCTCACTGTCGCAGAGAGCTGCACGAAGCCGATCAACTTTGGGCGTCATGAGTGGCATGGTGTTGAGCCTCTGCCCGTCTTCGGTGACGAGCCACCAGCTGGTGGTGTTACTGGTGTCAGGGGTGTGCTTGGCAGGGATGAGGCTTTGGAGGGCGGTGACGAGTTCTTGGTGGGTGATAGGTCCCGTGTTTGTGGCAACACGAGCAATGGCATCGACGGCAGAGGGAACAGACATGGTTGTGAGTATGGAATGGAGGAGGCCAGTGTGATGATGAAGAGAGGGTGATGGGGATTGCAGTGATACCTTCCTCGCTTTTAAGTTGTGTGTTGGTCAGGGGTTTAATGATTGGTACTCAGCTAGTGCCTTGTCTGCGAACACGTCATTCTTATCGACCCACTGATTCTCCGAGTTGGGATACCCTTTCCATTTGATCAGATACTGGAGATGTTGTCGCTTGCCGAAATGTTGATGGTCCAGAATCTTCTCGATTTCATATTCTTCCTCTCTGTTTACCAGATCCAGTGGTGGGCGCTGGAAATTTTCTCCATGTGTTACGAACTGACGATTGGGACGCTTACTACACGGTTATGACTATGGTAGTAAGTAGTAATTAGTCATGGACTTAGGATCAGTCATCATGTCGTGTTAGCATATGATTGTTAGCATGACTCATTACAAGTACAGCGGTAGTAGGGTTCAAGCTACTTACGCTATAGGATACGGACTTCATAGGGGAGTTTTAAAGCTACCCCTTCATATGTATAAATAGTGGCTTGTGAAGACCAAGAACGACATCTTGGTCTTCTTCAAATACCACCCTTATAGCTCTAGCCTCTCGGGCCTTCGCACCTCGTCTTCAAAGTTCTATCTTCTGACCTTCGTGTCTAGAATTCTGGCCAGTCGAAGTCGACAACTCGCTGTTGCCTTAGTGTTCATTGCTCGTGTCACGTGGATCACCTTTGTGGTATTCTATGGGATATATGAGACACTGGAACGTATCTTCGAAACCCGCTAAGTTGTGAACGCTGATTACAAGTCCAAGTCAGACTAACGCTGTGGTAGCGTTACACCATGCATGAGAGTTTCATGGTAAGGTGTGAGAAGATCAATGTGGAACACAGGGTGGATACTCCACTGCGTGGGAAGTTCCAATTGATAGGTGACTGGAGAGAGTACCCTGGTGACTTTAAATGGGCTGTGTTGCCTGGCGGCTAGTTTTGGAGTTGGTTGATTTGTCCTTAAGTGGCATCCTTCTAGCCATACATGGTCTCCCACTTGGAATTTTGGCGTATCTTTGTGTTTGACCCATAGGGACTGTGCCTTTTTGATAAGGTCACGCACTTCTCTCTGTGTTTGTTTGAGTCTTGTGGTGACCTGTGGAATCGGCAAGGGCTTATCAAGCCAATCAGTGTGGGGGTCGTAGCCCATAAGGAGTGAGAATGGGGACTTCCTTGTGGCTTCGTGAGGCCAATTGTTGTGCATGATGTTACGTCTCGTCTCGGACTGACCGGACCGGTTGTGGACTCTGACGTGTTCGTGATGACTCGGCACGTTAGTAGTAATACGTCATGGACTTCGGATCTTACCACCTCGTGTTAGGCTGACTGATGACTCCCCATTGTTGTACGTGATTGTGATTTGACCTGCTGACTGATGTTTCTTATTGTTGTACGTACTTCGAGTTACGATAACGACTGCGCATTCTATTATTAGGATACGCTACTTACGCTATTGGTTACTTACGAGTTCGAGCGGAGCTAGAACCAGTTCCCTTACTTGTATTTAAACTCGTAGTAGTACGGACCAGGATCCCCATCTTGGTCTTCTTCGAATACCACCACTTCTACTCGTCTTCTGTACTAGGGACTCGTCGTGTCCCTAAGTGAACTAGCTCCGGCATATCCCTCTGTGACCAAGAAGGGATCCCCGTGACCGCATCTCCATCTTCCTTGTGAATGGTAGATCAGCCGACCGTGATTTACCCGCCTGGTACCACGTGTCATCTCGTCTTCGAGTACCTCAACTCTCGAACCGCTCGCCCTACTCACTGTTACTACATCGTCGACAACCTCCAGTGGGAGTATATTTGCAAAGTCCCCAGTCCACCTCCGAACGTCCCCATCAAAGAGACGTTGTACACCTACAGAGATTCCACAGGCACGTATTGGCCCCATCCCGCCGTCTTTCCCGAGCACTCGGACAATCACAGGTTTCATCCCCGAGGGAACCCACGTCACAACAGCGTCTAAGTCAGACCAACGTCCGTGGTAGACGTTACATTAAGACCAAGATCCTTCAACGTGGCTTCCGCAGTAACTACCCGCGACCTTTGGATTCCATTCCGACCGTATCATATCGACAGAAGAGGGGAACGCAACGTCCCCAAGCAATACCTCAAGGAGGCCTTTTGGCAGATAGAACAAGGAGACCCAGGCTACGTAGTCCTTTACACTTACAAGGACGGCAAAACCGGACTTATCCCGGTAGAATTCAATTTTGAACACACTTGCTGGACAGAACTCAAGTGGGACGCACTCCACTACAAACTACAAGTCGTCAGACCGGCTGGATCAAGCCTCAAGCTCGACATCTTGCAAAGCGAGGTCACCACCAGAGACCAGTGGGGCCCCATAGACGGACAAGAAGAAGAACCAGTCCGATCCCCTACCCCGAAGACACCCGCACCATCCCCATCCTTGGGAAGCAACCCGGAGGAAATTCGTATCCTAGAAGCCCAAGCAGAAGAAGAAGAAGCGCAACTTGGATTACTAGCTGAGTCTATCCCCACAGACATGACCACTACCATCACCGAACAACCTGCTACATTCCAGGAACCCGCGCGCATAAGTCGCGGAGAAGGACCACCGCCCGGAGGGCATGGAGGCGGAGGAGGAGGAGACGACGGAGGAGGAGACCCGGGAGGACCCCTATTCACAGGACCCAATGTCTCCAGCGGAACCAAACCCGAGAAATTCATGGGTAGAGAACCGCTCGTATTCACAGGCGACCGCACCAAAGTCCAACAATTCCTTACTCAATGGGAATTATTTGTGGAGACCAACTACGACAACCCTGCGTTCACCCTCCCCTATCGCAAAGCACTAATCTTCCTCACTTATATCCAGGGAGAACATGTCAACGAATGGGTCCTGTCGACCACCAAATGGGTCAAGGCATACAAAGCCAAACACGGCCCCTACGACAAATGGATCTGGGAGGCTATCGAGCTCGGGTTCCACAACACGTTCGCCGACACTCTCGAGAAGGAACGCGCCCAACAAGAGCTGCAGAAAGGATTCCGTATGGAAGGACAAGACATTGACACATACGTCGCCAAATTCGAGAAGGCAGTTAGAGAAGCAGGATATCGCTTCGACGACTCTCTCGTCCTAGACAAATTTACAAGCGGTCTACCAGTAGAACTCTACAAGAACGCCTACAACTTCCACAGTCCAAACACGTACGCCCAGTGGAAGGTAGCAGCGTTGGAACAACAGCGCAAATGGATGCACCTACAGACACGTTTGGGGGGACGTAAACCCCCAGGACCCGGTAAGCCGGGCAATACTTCTCTAAGGACCTTCAATGCTCCAAACCGCCCTCAGCAACCCCGTCAGGGATGGCAGGCGTTCAGGAATCACCCTGAAGCCATGGACACCACACCAGGAAGAATCCGCGCCCGCTTGGCAGGATCGGAAGAGATCGATTACGCCAAACCCCCCTATACCCAACAAGGGGGACGACCCAACCAAGGGATCATCGACAAGAAGAACCTCCTCTGCTACAACTGCGGCAAGGCAGGCCATTTCCAACGAGACTGTCGCCAACCGCGTCGCCCGCGCACCAACACGAACTGGCAACCCCGCCAAGGAAGAGGGGCGTTCATAGAAGAAGTCCAGAGTGTTCAAGATGAACCTCTAATCCAATTCGAAGGCGACGGCGGCAGCAGCCGCGGCGCCCGCGCCACCACTGATACGCCGCAAGAACGGGCGACCAGCTGGATAAACGGAGTACGAAACCTTGACGATGAAGCCAGGGATTTGGTAGTTCGGGACCTATTGGGGCAGGAGGATTTTCAAAGCGCCTAAACCCGACGGCCTGGGTGAGGGCATTACGGTGTAATTCTGTGTTCATAACGCGCTATCAATCTATGCATGTTCCAGTTTCATTGCGCGCAAGTTACGCCATGGCCGACAAACGAGCACTAGTGGACTCCGGAGCCACTAACAACTTCATACATCCAGACTTCGTCAAGAGAATGAGGCTAGGCCTCAAAGAACTCGACCGCCACCGAAAGATCTGGAATATCGACGGCACGCACAACAAAGGGGGCAAGATTACCCACTGCGTGGATCTAGAAGTACAAACCAAAGGAGTTGCCAAAGAAATGCGATTCCTAGTAACCGACGTAGGAGGGGAAGACATAATATTAGGATATCCATGGTTGGCAACCTTCCAACCCGATATCCAATGGGCAACGGCTACGCTTAACGAAGCTGAGTATCCAGTCATCCTCCGTACCATCAATCCTACAAAACCACGAATAGACCTGGTCATAGCACGACTCGTACTCGAGAAGCTGCTACTCCCCAACAAACAAAAGATTGAAGAACAGCTACGACGGGAATGCGACCTCGAAGATACGCGTCTACGCGCAACAATGTCGACCGAAATGGCCATAGAAGCCAAGCAGTATACGGAGAAGAAAGCGGTCCCGGAAGAATACCAACGACACGTCAAGATCTTCAGCGAAGAAGAATCGAATCGATTCCCGCTGTCAAAACCCTGGGATCACGCAATCGACTTCAAACCAAACGCACCAGACACGATCGACTGTAAGATCTACCCAATGAGTCAAACAGAGGACAAGGCGCTCAAGGAATGGATCGACGAACAACTGGCCAAAGGATACATCAGACTGTCACGGACGCGTTCATTTTCGCCTTTTGTGGATCACATGACCTGCCATCACGTTTCTAGTTAGTCACGTGAAATATCGTGCACTTTTGATCACGTGACCATGGGAAAGTACTCCTATATACAGAGTATCCCTTTATGGTCACGTCCTATACATGGACGGACTCTCTGATTGGTAGATAAGGATAGAACCCTCTAGTACGCTCTAGATTACGCTTAGTAGGCATGTATTACGCGCTGTATTAGGTTTTACTCAGCGACACGTCATACGTAGTCAGCCTTGATGACAGTGCATCAGTCAGCACTAAAGATAAGGCTATTAATAGACACGACGCGTCAGCTATTTAGTCATAGTCGATTACTTTACACTTAGTAACAGTGTTCAAGCTCCGACTTAATCACAGCCGCAGTAGATACTTAAGCTTGCCTGTAGCGTCCTGAGTGGAACCAACTTGTCCTCTTGGTTCTCCACTCAGGTGCGCATTCCTTTGTACCTCCTTACATCTGCCTATCTAACTTGTCCTCTTGGTTCTCCACTCAGCCTGCCGCCGTGTGACACCGCGTGCTCTGACCTTGAACAAAGGTCTTGTTAGTGTACGCCCGCTCCACGTCGACTGTAGGTCTAGCGCGTGATTTATCTCCGCGCCAAGCTTGAGTCTCACCCATAGCAGTTCACTCCACTTCACTTGGCTTGGCGTAGCGCGATTGTCATACCGCTACACAGACCCTCTAAATCCCCGTACGCATCATCCTTTTTCTTCATCAAAAAGAAGGACGGAAAGCTACGCCCCGTACAGGACTACCGGAACATCAACAACTGGACTATACACAATCAATACCCCCTCCCGCTCATCCCGGAACTCATCGCAGACCTAAGCGGAGCGTTCATATTCACCAAACTGGACATTCGTTGGGGCTACAACAACGTAAGGATCAAAGAAGGGGACCAGGAAAAGGCCGCATTTAAAACAAAATATGGACTCTTCGAACCAACGGTAATGTTCTTTGGGCTGACCAACTCTCCGGCGACCTTCCAAACTATGATGAACGAAATCTGCAAGGACCTTATCGCGTATCACGAAACGAAAGGTACGATCATCAGAGTATACATGGACGACATAGGCATAGCAACCCGATCCACGGAACAAGCACACATCGATGCGGTACACGATATCCTGGACTTACTGGAAGAAAACGACCTATTCCTCAAACCGGAAAAATGCATCTTCCACGCACCAAGCATCGATTACCTGGGGGTAATCATTGAAAAGGGGGTGACACGCATGGACCCCGTCAAAATTTCCGGCATCAGAGATTGGCCAAACCCCAAAAACGTTAAACAGGTGCGATCGTTCCTAGGCTTCTGCAACTTTTACCGCGCTTTCATCCGAAATTTTGCCACGCACGCCCGCCCCCTCAACAAACTCACGCGAAAAGACACGGAATGGACATGGACGGCTACGGAACAAGAAGCATTCGACAAAATCAAGAAGCTCGTCACGGAAGAACCGGTTCTTGCACACGCCAAACTAGAAGACCAATTCGAACTAGAAGTAGACGCCTCTGGATTCGCAGTAGGAGCAGTACTCCTCCAACGCAAAGAGGACGGCAAGAGACACCCCATCGCATACTACTCAAACACACTCAGCGCAGCAGAACGGAACTACGACATCTACGACCTGGAACTCTTGGCAATCGTAAAAGCACTTCGAAACTGGCGCCACTACCTAGCAGGATCACCGCATAAGATCAAAGTATTCTCAGACCACATGAACCTCCAGTACTGGCGTTCCCCGCAAAAGATAAGTCGCCGAGTCGCACGGGAAGTACTAGAACTCTCTGAGTATGACATCGAGATTCACCACATTAAGGGAACGGCAAATGGACGAGCCGACGCCCTATCTAGATGCCCAGACTATGACCAAGGGGAAAAAGATAACGACCAGGTCACGGTGCTACCTGACGACATCTTCGTCAGGGCCGCAGCAATAGATACGACGGAAGACCCTCTCCGAATCAACGCCACCATATCGGTACAAGAGATGGAGAAAACCAATCCGGTATACGCCCAAGACGACGACAAACTCCGCCCCTGGATCGACCCGCACGGGCTAAAGAAAATCGAAGGCACATGGTACAAAGACGGACGCCGAGTAGTCACGGGAGGACTCCTTGAGAAGCGAGAGCTTATCAAAAACCATCATGACCCTCCAGTATACGGACATCCGGGAATCAGTCGAACCATCAAACTAGTGGAGCGATACTACTGGTGGCCAGGCCTGAGGAACGAAGTCATGGATTACGTCAAAGGATGCGCCGACTGTCAAAGGATCAAAGTCAACACCAGGGCGATCAAGGCACCGTTACGCCCAATATTCCCCAAACCCGAAGCTATGCCCTTTGAAACCATCGCACTTGACTTCATCACTAAACTCCCAGAAGCACAGGGCTGCGATACGATCCTCACGATAACGGATCATGACTGCACGAAGATGTCCCTGTTCATCCCATGCCAGGAAGAGATATCGGCCGAAGGCACAGCCGCCTTATACGTCAAACACGTGTTCCCCAGATTCGGCCTACCTGGAAAGATCATCAGCGATAGGGACCCCCGGTTTGCATCAAAGTTCACGCACGAGTTATGCAAGATTCTAGGCATCGAACAGAACATCTCCACAGCCTACCATCCCCGCACTGACGGGCAATCGGAACGTACGAACCAATGGTTAGAGCAATACTTACAATTCTGGGTCAACGAACGACAGGACGATTGGATACATTACCTTCCCATGGCTGAGTTCACGCATAATAACTGGCCTAGCGAAACCACTAAAGAATCCCCGTTTCAGCTCCTCATGGGGTACAACCCACGCGCTGATTGGACCGATAGGCCATCGCCAATTCCACAAGTAGCACTCAGGGTCAAACAGTTCAAGGAACTCCGCCAGCGCGCACAGTCACTGATGATCAAAGCGCAGCAGGGGTGGATCAAGGCCAAAGATACGCCCAAGTTCCAAGTCGGAGATCAAGTATGGCTAGAAGGACGCCACTTACGCACGCACCAACCAACGGCGAAACTAGCGGCACGACGCCACGGCCCCTTTAAGATTGTGCAGGTGATGTCTGCAGTCAATTACTGTCTGGAACTTCCCACGCAGTGGCAGATTCACCCAGTGTTCCATGTGGACCTCCTGACGCCTTATCGCGAAACACCCACGCACGGACCCAACTATCAGCGCCCACCACCGGATTTAGTGGGTGGAGAAGAAGAATACGAAGTCGAGAAGATTCTAGACTCTCGGCGGTTCGGCAGAAGTCGTAAACTGCAGTATTTGGTCAAGTGGAAGGGATATCCCGACTCGGACAACCAGTGGGTCAACAAGGACGATGTATTTGCAGACGACGCAATTCGGGAGTTCAAAAATTCTAACCCCGCTCGCGAAACACATATAAGCGCAGGGAAATCCCAAGAGACGTCCCCATCTCCCTCCTTCACTTCACTCCCCACTTATGAGGCCCTCTTCCCCAGTAAACTTCCGCTATGTCGTCAACACCGAGCTATCGGCACCTTACCGAGTACAGTCCACGCCATCGTCACCCCTGTTGACTACCCTCTCCCTTCACCAGCGAGGAGATCGTCCTCCTTCCCCCGGGTCATCCCCAGTTCCTTCGCCGACCCCCACTGTTTATTCCGAGAGCAACCAGCCCAACTACCTCGGAGACCACTACGTCCTGACCAGAGCGCCCACTCCAGCGGGCGACGAACAACAGGGGTACGTCCCCAGCCGACCCACGTCGCCAGCGGGCCCCGACGACACAGGGGATCCGTACGACCCGGCAGAGCGCCTCGAGGCGCATCAGTATTTACGTTACGCCACCCATCTCACCACGACACACTCGGAAACCCCCCCGCTATGCGGACCCACCGGGGAAGCTATCACACTACCGACGCCGCATCCACCCGCGGTTCGCAGTGATTCAGAGGAGGAACATGTGCAGGAGACCGAAAGTCGGGCGGAGACCCCCCCTCCAAGGGGGTATCAATTCAACAGGGGAGTCCATTACATTCCCTTTCAGATTCGAGACGCTCAGGAACGTCTTTGGCCCGCCCGGTATACTCAGCTCATCCTCACCGCCGACCCGTTCGTCCTGGCCTTCAGGTCGGGATGCAACCAGCAATACGGGAAGCCCGTCCACGCCGTCCCCTACTACGACAAGCAGTCCTCTGCCCCCGCTTACACCGACGACGACCTCAC
This sequence comes from Lactarius vividus, assembly GCA_021527035.1. NCBI lineage: Eukaryota > Fungi > Basidiomycota > Agaricomycetes > Russulales > Russulaceae > Lactarius > Lactarius vividus. Next base: position 15,489 of record JAKELG010000407.1, on the reverse strand, counting down.
GTTCCTGCTCTCCGACGCAGGATTAGTTGACTCGGTCGACCAAGCGCTCCTTCATATGAAGGATGCGACTCTCATGGCCGAGGTCCACCGCTACCGCTGCATGACACTCGGGTGGCGGGCACAGCAACATCGGTTGGCAGCCGAGCAGATGAAGTTGGAGCGCATAGAGATCGAGCACAACAGGTGCGTCGCCCGACTTCAACGAGCGCATGCGGTGGACCACATCGAGAACGTGCGGGCGTCACTTCACCGCGGACCCAAGGCGGAACAGGACGCAGAAGAGATAGCCCGGATCAGGGCTCTTTGCGAGGTCGGCACCAACCCTCTTGCCATCATGCGTGGTCAAGCTGGGGCTTGACGCTGAAAAGGGGGTGATGTTACGTCTCGTCTCGGACTGACCGGACCGGTTGTGGACTCTGACGTGTTCGTGATGACTCGGCACGTTAGTAGTAATACGTCATGGACTTCGGATCTTACCACCTCGTGTTAGGCTGACTGATGACTCCCCATTGTTGTACGTGATTGTGATTTGACCTGCTGACTGATGTTTCTTATTGTTGTACGTACTTCGAGTTACGATAACGACTGCGCATTCTATTATTAGGATACGCTACTTACGCTATTGGTTACTTACGAGTTCGAGCGGAGCTAGAACCAGTTCCCTTACTTGTATTTAAACTCGTAGTAGTACGGACCAGGATCCCCATCTTGGTCTTCTTCGAATACCACCACTTCTACTCGTCTTCTGTACTAGGGACTCGTCGTGTCCCTAAGTGAACTAGCTCCGGCATATCCCTCTGTGACCAAGAAGGGATCCCCGTGACCGCATCTCCATCTTCCTTGTGAATGGTAGATCAGCCGACCGTGATTTACCCGCCTGGTACCACGTGTCATCTCGTCTTCGAGTACCTCAACTCTCGAACCGCTCGCCCTACTCACTGTTACTACATCGTCGACAACCTCCAGTGGGAGTATATTTGCAAAGTCCCCAGTCCACCTCCGAACGTCCCCATCGAAGAGACGTTGTACACCTACAGAGATTCCACAGGCACGTATTGGCCCCATCCCGCCGTCTTTCCCGAGCACTCGGACAATCACAGGTTTCATCCCCGAGGGAACCCACGTCACAACAGCGTCTAAGTCAGACCAACGTCCGTGGTAGACGTTACACATGAATTCCGCTATAGGGAGGAGTGCCGCCCAGTTATCTTGACACTTGTTGGCCCAGAACTGGAGATATTGTTCTAACCACTGGTTGGTTCTCTCAGACTGTCCATCAGTTCAGGGGTGATAAGCTGTTGATATATTTTGTTGGATGCCGAGTATTCGGCACAGCTCCCTTGTGAATTTTGATGCGAATCTGGGGTCGTGGTTGCTGATGATTTTAGATGGTAGTCTGAAGCGTTTGAACACGTGAGTAACATATAATCCAGCGGTTTCTTCCACCGATATTTCCTCCATGCATGGGATGAATATGGATGCCTTGGTGCAATCGTGATTGGTGACAGTAAGGATTGTGTCATATTTCTGCAAATGAGGGAGTTTGGTGATGAAGCCCAGAGCAATTGTTTCGAAAGGGAGTGCGTTTTCTTGGGGTGTTATGGGCATCAATGGAGCTCAGATGGGGTGTGTATTGACTTTGTGTCTTTGACATTCTGCACATCCCTGTACGTAGCTTCGCACATCTAGTTTCAGTTCTGGCCACCAGTATCGTCGCTCCACTAGTTGGGTGGTTCTTGCAATTCCCAGGTGACCGTGTACCGGTGGGTTGTGATGGGCGGCTATAAGTTTCTGCTTTTCTTCCATGGAGCCAGTGATGACGTACTTGCCTTGTTGGTACCATACTCCATTTACACATTTGAGTTGCTGTGGGTCGACCCAGTAGTGTAAGATGATTTCTGTTTGAGGGGGTTCTTGCATAGCTTGAATGGTTGTGGTTCTGGCAAATACATCTTTGGGTAATACCACCACATCCTCGTTGTCTCGTTCTCCTTGGTCATAATCTGCGCGTCGTGACAGCACGTCCACGTGACCATTCTTCTTTCCTGGTATGTGGTGAATTTCGAAGTTGTACTCCATTAGCTCGAGCACTTCCCTTGCCACTCATTGACTTATCTTCTGTGGCATCTTCCAGTATTGGAGATTCATGTGGTTGGAGTAGATTTTGATTTTGTGTGGTGATCTGGCCAGGAGGGGTCTCCAGTGTCTGAGCGCTTTGACGATTGCAAGGAGTTCTAAGTCATAGATGTCGTAGTTTCGTTCTGCTTCGTTCAGTGTGGCGGAGTAGTATCTGACGGGATGTTTTTTGCCATCCTCCTTCTTCTGGAGGAGGACTGCTCCCATTGCAAATCCCGAGGCATCTACTTCAAGTTCAAACGGTTCTTCCAGTTGTGGGTGAGCAAGTACTGGTTCTTCCATGACAAGGGTCTTAAGCTGTTTGAATGCCTTGTCCTCTTCGTCCGTCCATCTCCATTCCATGTCCTTCCTCATGAGTTTGTTGAGAGGTTTGGCATGCATAGCGAAGCCACGAATGAAGAGTCAGTAAAAATTGCAGAAGCCTAGGAATGAGCATATGTCACGGACCTTAGTTGGCGTTGGCCAGTCTTTGATGCCTGAAATTTTTACCAGGTCCATGCGTGTTACCCCCTTTTCAAGGATTACCCCCAGGTAATCCATTCGCAGCTTGTGGAATAGGCACTTCTCGAGTTTGAAGTAGAGGTCGTGTTCCAGGGCTACCCATAGTACGTCACGTACTGCTTCTTCGTGTTCCCTTTGTCCTGCTGGCTCCTTGGTTGCTATGCCTATGTTGTCCATGTAGACCTGTATGGTTGTCCCCTTGTTTTCGTGTTTGGTGATGGTGTCTCGGTATATTGTTACATTTCGTCCTTGGACTGCCTGGACCAGTTGTGAACTCTGACATGTTCGTGATGACCTGACGTGTCAGTAGTAATGTGTCATGGACTTCAGATCTTGTTGCCTCGTGTTCGGATGACTGATAGTCTCTATTGTTGTACGTGATGTGTCTTACTATGCTGACTGATGTTCCCTATTGTTGTACATATATGGTATTACGATGTGGATGACTGATTCCTAGGACTGTGGTACTAGGGTTTGCTCTACTTATGCTATTGGCTACTTACATGTTCGAGCGGAGCTAGAACTGGCTCCCTTATGTGTATTTAAGCTCACAGTAGTACAGACCAGGATCCCCATCTTGGTCTTCTTTGAATACCACTTCTATCCTCTCGTCTATACAAGGGCCCAGTGTCCCTTAGTGAGCTAGCTCTGGCATATCCCTAGAGACCAAAGGGATCCCTGTGACCTTATTCCCCATTCCAACTCCTGGTGGATGGTGGACAGCCCAACTGTAACATCTACCATGGATGTTTGCCTGACTTAGGTGCTATTGTAATGTGGGTTCCCTCGTGGGTAATACTGATGGTTTACTGAGTCTTCAGGGAAGGCGGCCGGATGTCTGCAATAGGTACCAGTAGAGTCTCGATAGGTGTAAAGGGGGAAACCTAACGGGATAGACGAAGGCGGTGCCTTGACGCTATGTACAAATCTCCAACAAGGATTGTCGAGGACGTAGTAACACTTGAACGGTCTTGCGGTACGGGAGTTGAGATATTTGAAGACAAGGTGGCACGTAGTATTGGGGGGATAAGTCACGGTTAGGCTATCTACCATCCACGAGGAGTTGGAATGGAGAAGAGAGTCACGGGGATCCCCTTGGTCTTTAGGGGTATGCTGGAGCTAGTTCACTAAGGGACACTAGGCCCTTGTATAGAAGTCGAGAGGACGAGAGTTGTTACGATTTTCCTTCTTTCCTTCTCTTGGACGCTTCCGTTCTCTGCTTCCCATTCCCACATCCCACCTTGATACGCTCATAACTCCTTATGCGCCCAATCGTTTCTGATGATCTCTTCGTTGCACTATACGTCCGTACGCCCCCTTCCTTGTATATCAAAGTTCATGGCGCTCCGACCTCAGCTGACTCGCACATGATCCCGTGTAATCACCATATTTCCTACTATAGCTGAATCTTTGTTCTACTTTCACTCCGAACCCACATATCGCGCCATATGTTTGTTGCGTACAAACATCCTGTACTAGTATATAAGTTGCACACTACCTAGCTTGTACAGTAGACTTGACTTCTTGTGTAATACCACATCATTGTCAATCCACGAACGACTTTACGCTCGCTGTTTCGCTTGAGCATGACTTTGGTTTGCCTTTGCACTTGAACCCCAGGACTCCCCACTTATCACCAACGTGTCTGAGGAGACCGTGTGGTGCTTATTCATCCCCAAACTTGGTCTTAACCGACCATCTTGTATCCTGTTACCTCAGCCAGAGCGACTTAGTGATGTGCACGTCGCACATAACGTTCCTGTGGTAACGTTACAAGAGTGGTATTCGAAGAAGACCAAGATGGGGATCCTGGCCTGTACTACTGCAAGCTTAAATACACATAAGGGAGCCAGTTCTAGCTCCGCTCAAACATGTAAGTAGCCAATAGCATAAGTAGCGTGAACCCTAGTACAACAATCCTAGGAATCAGTCATCCTTATCATAATATTGTACACGTACAACAATAGTGAACATCAGTCAGCATAGTAAGCCTCTTCACGTACAACAATAGAGGTCATCAGTAAGCGGAACATGAGGCGATAGGATCTGAAGTCCATGACACATTACTATTGACACGTTGAGTCATCATGAACACGTCAGAGTTCACGACCGGGCCAGGCAGTCCGAGAACGAAACGTAACACCAACCGTGACTTATCCCCCCGATACCACGTGTCACCTCATCTTCAAGTACCTCAACTCTAGAACCGCCAGACCCTACAAGTGTTACTATGTCCTCAACAACCCTCATTGGAGATTCGTCCATAGTATCAAGACCCCGCCGCCTTCTATCCCATTAGGTTTTCCCCTCTACACCTATCGTGACTCTACCTGCACCTATTGCAGGCACCCAGCCATTTTCTTTGAAGACTCTGTGAACCACCGTTACTACCTGTGTGGGAACCCACACCATACAAGTGCCTAAGTCAGGCAGACATCCGTGGTAGACGTTACAATATCGTGTTCATCATTGTTTGAAAGGTGGCAGGGGAGTTGGTGAGTCCGAAGTACATAACTGTGGGTTCAAAGAGTCTGTACTGTGTTTTGAATGCCGCTTTGTGTTTGTCCCCTTCCTGTATTCGCACATTGTTGTATCCCCATCAAATGTCCAGTTTGGTGTATGTATGTGCCTGACTGAGGTCCGTGATGAGGTCGGAGATGAGTGGGAGGGGGTATTGATTGCAGATGGTGACTGTGTTGATTTTTCTGTAGTCTTGTATGGGTCTTAACTTTCCATCTTTCTTTTTGATGAAGAAGAAGGATGAGGCGTAGGGGGATTTTGATGGTCATATATACCCCTTCTTTAGTGTAACGCTACCACGGTGTTAGTCCAACTTGGACTTGTACAAAGGCGTCCATGACTTAGCGAGTTTCATAACAGCTTGTGTAAGTCCGCAGGATTCCTTGGAAAATGACTAAGGCAATCCAGAGGGCTTTGAGGACTAAGATTGAGAGTATGAAGACTCAGTGGTCTGCAATGGTGACGGCCTTAGACTTGAAGGTCAAGGAGAATGGAACAGCAAGGCCCGAAGGCCCAAAGATAGAAGAAGACAAGTGGTATTAGAAAGAAGACCAAGATGGCATGTCTTGGTCTTCTAAGGCCACTATTTATATAAGTAAGAGGCAGCTTTAAAGCTCCTCTATGAGTCCGATATTGTAAGTAGCTCGAACCCTACTACCGCTATCCTAGTAATGAGTCATACTAGCAATCACATGCTAGCATGACGTGTGGTGACTAAGTCCATGACTAATTTCTACTTACTATCATAGTCATAACCATATAGTAAGAGTCCACTTCACCTCCATATCGTACCGTTAGTCCGTAAAGTCCTGATCGCGACATCACCCCCTTTTCAGCCGCGGCGCCCACAACGCCGGTGAAGACGCAGTCCTGTCATCCAACCCTCCTGCACCTCCTCGATCCTCTCCAATGCATTAGCCATCTCCAACCTGAACTTACTGCGCCCCATCTCCACCTTAACCCCTCTGAGTGTGGCAGCGAGTTGGTGGAGCTGCTGCTCCATCCTCTCGGCCTTGTACGTGTAGGCTCGGTAGCGGTGAACTTCCGCTTTGAGGCTGACATCGTGGAGCTCGCCGATTGCGTGATTGAGGCAAGGGCAGTTGTGGTAGCCGCCTGCGAACAGGTGCATGTCTTCATGGGGGTACTGTTCCTTCCCTGTGGCCTTGACGTGGGGCTCAGCGTATAGAGGCTGCGAGTAGACCTTCTCGCTGTCCTCTACCAACCCCAGCACAATGGGGTCCGAGCCCATGATGACCTGGACGTACACGGCTTGGCACGTCCACCCCTGTCTGTCGTTGATGGGGTAGTGGATAAAATCCTCCCCTCGATTGTAATGATATCCGTGGGGCAGCGGCCCCAGGGTGGAGTGTCGGAGTCAGAAGAGTGGGAACGGGGGCGGAGCATCGGTTCTCACGCCACCACAATAGAGGGGGCGCCCCATAGTGTTGCAGTGTTACGATTTTCCTTCTCTTTCTTGTGGACACGCCCGTTCCTTACTTCTTATTCCTGTACCCCACCTTGTTACGCCCATAGCTCATCACGCGCCCAGCCGTTTCCCATGATCTTTTCGCCGCACGATACGCCCTCACGTCCCCTTCCTTGTATATCAAAGTTCACGGCGCTCCGGTCTCAGCTGACTCCCACATGACCCCGCGCAATCACCATGTTTCCCACTATAGTCCTGCCTTTGTTCCGCTTTTACTTAGGACTCCACGTATCGCGCCATATGTTTGTTGCGTACAAACATCCTGTACTAGTATATAAGTCGCACGCTACCTAGCTTGTACGGTAGACTTGACTTCTTGTGTAATACCACATCGTTGTCAATCCACGAACGACTTGTACGCTCGCTGTTTCGCTTGAGCACGACTTTGGTTCGCTTTTTCGCTTGAACCCCAGAACTCTTGACTACCACCTGCGTGTCTGAGGAGACCGTGTGGTGCTTGTTCATCATCAGACTTGGTCTTAACCGACTAACTCGCATCCCGTTACCTCGGCTTGAACGACTTAGTGACGTGCACGTCGCACATAACGTTCCTGTGGTAACGTTACATTAAGTCAAGTCTCGCAACCCTGGCGACTAGTAGGAGTCGCACGAAATTTCAGAAGCAGTACATTGATTGGTATTCAACCGACGAACTCTCCGACCACGAAAAGGGTGCAGTCGTTTGGGAAGAAATCAACAACCAAGAGGGATACTTCATCTTCGACGCAACAAGCCAAAGATACCACCAAGTCCACTACTTCGACGACATTCGCATCTGGGCTTACATCGACTACGACCCAAAGCAAGGACAGTGGTACACATACAAACCTGTCCCTCCACAATTCGGCGCAGGACCCCTTGGGTCAACCAACATCACCGGTATTAATGTCGACCCAGACGAGTCAACCACCCTTACCCCAGTACAGCCCACGATGGCCACCCACACTCAGGTCGCCACCAGCCTTACTACCACGGGAGCCTCCGGCTCGGGCAGTGGAGGAACACATGCTACAGGAGGTGGACCGGCTGCTCAGACGGGCGGAGCGACTCATAGCTCTAGTGCCCAACCGACGACGGGGTCGGGCAGTGGCCCAACTACTGGACCTAGTGGAGGCATACATGGTAGCGGTGGAGGCCCACTGGGCGGTGGTGCCCCTAGTGGCAGTGGAGGCGGTCCGGGTGGAGGAGCCCCTGGCGGCGGTCCCCCAGGAGGAGGTGCAATCCCCATGGCCCATCCCGGGGCAGTACCAGCACCGGGAGGGGGCAAGCTTGGGGGCAACCCACCACCTATCTTCGATGGAAACCGAGAGGAGAGTCGAAACTTTCTTCGATCCTTTCGAATTTATCGAGGGATGAACCCAACCGTGGACCAGCTCACGGTACCCTATTCACAAGCCATGACCTTCCTCTCTTATATGAGGGGACACCTCGTGGACGACTGGGTAGACGAGCAGACTGCGTGGCTAGACACCCAGATAGCAGGAGGAGTACTGCACAACGAAGAAAACTTGTGGAACACGGTCCTTGACCGGTTCACGAACGCCTACACCAACACCACTGAACGAACCAGAGCGTGCCAAGACATCGACAAGTTAAAGATGATTGGCGAAGACATCGACACGTACATCGCAAAGTTCCAGAACCTCACAACAAAAGCCGGCTATAATCCAGACGAAGCCAATGTCATCAAAAAATTCCAAGCGGGACTCCCCAACAACCTCGTAATCAACGCCATACGCTTCCAACACCCGGTTACATGGGACCAATGGAAAGCGGCGGCAAGACTTCAGCAAGCCGAATACCTTATGCTGAAGCCTCGCCTCACGCGCAACCGACAGAATGAAAAACGAGGAGGTCACACCCGGGACCAGTGGGTACAAGCCCTTAACAAGGCGCGTGACCCAAACTGCCATGGATATTAGTCGCACTAGAGCCCGTGCCACCCTCACAGACGCTGAGAAGCAAAGGCTGGTCGTGGAGGGGAGATGTTTCCGATGCAGAGAAAAGGGTCATGTGTCGCGTAATTGCCCACAAAAAGGCACTTGCGCTGCTCAGACCACAAGCGACAGAGGAACGCCTCCTCCCATCCCCTCTACCTCCGCAGTATCGCCTCCCCCCCTCATTACTTGAGTCGCCATATCAGCAAACCGCGTACTATCGAATGATGAAGTGGCTGACGCTCAGATCGCAGCGCTGGCCGCTCAACCAAAAGAAGTGCGGGACCTCTTGGTGGAGAAGCTTTTTGGAGGAAAGGATTTTCCGAACGCCTAAACCCGTCGGCCTGGGTAAAGGCGCTACACGTGTATTATAGCAGATATCGATCTATGTGAATCCCAGTCCTTTTCAAATCTGCAAACGCGACGGCCGAACGACAGGTCCTGTTGGACTCTGGAGCAACCGACAACTTTATTTGTGCAGAACTGCTCAAACGAATGCATCTCGGAACCTGACCCGTTTCCGCTCCCATCACCATATGGAATGTTGACGGGACTTACAACCGAGACGGCACGATAACCCAGTACACCGATTTGGCGGTGCGGACTGGTGAGTGCACGAAGACACTTCGTTTCCTGGTTACCAACCTAGGAAAGGATGAAGCGATCCTGGGCTACCCCTGGTTCTCAGCCTTCGAGCCTGAGATAGAATGGAGGAACGCCATGTTAAACGAGAACTTTCAACCAGTTGTAATCTCCAGCCTGAACCTCCAGAACGATGCCATGCCTGTAGAAGCCGCTATCAGGGCTATCGAGGCATATGGGCTTGACGAGGAGGCGTGGGAGCAGGTTGAGAACGAAGAAACGGAGCCAAAAATTGCCTTCCTGCGAAAAACCACGACAGCATCGGAACTCGCGCAGCGAGAAGCGGCAAAGCGACAGGCTCGGACGTTCGAGGAAATGGTTCCTCCGGAATACTGGTTACATCGAAAGGTGTTTAGCGAAGAAGCGTCACACTGATTCCCCCCTTCCCGCATATGGGACCACGCCATTGAATTGCTCCCCGACGCGCCCGCCGCCCTCGATTGCAAAGTGTACCCCCTGACAGAGAAGCACTCATGACCTTCCTTAATGAGCAACTGGAAAAGGGATATATCTGCCCTTCAAAGTCCGCTTACGCATCACCCTTCTTCTTCATCAAAAAGAAAGATGGGAAATTACGCCCAGTGCAGGACTATCGACGCCTTAACGAACTCACCGTAAAGAATCACTACCCCCTCCCGCTCATTCCGGAACTCGTCGACCGCATTCGAACCGCACGATTATATTCAAAATTAGACATCCGATGGGGGTACAATAACGTCCGTATCCAAGAGGGGGATGAGTGGAAAGCGGCATTCAAAACCAATCAAGGATTGTTTGAGCCGCGTGTCATGTTTTTCGGTCTCACCAACTCCCCATCCACCTTTCAAACGATGATGGATACTATATTCCGCGACCTCATTCTGACAAACGAAGTTGTTGTCTATATGGACGACATCCTCGTTGCTACCGCTGACGACAAGAACCATCATTGGGAAGTCCTCCACCAAGTGTTATGGCTCTGCGAAGAACATGACCTCTACATAAAACCAGAGAAATGCGAGTTTGAGGTTCACGAGACAGAGTACCTAGGCCTCATCATTGGCCACGGACGACTGCGAATGGACCCCGTCAAGGTCCAAGGAATCCGGGAATGGCAACCCCCGAAAAGCCTAAAGGAGGTTCGCGCGTTCCTAGGGTTCTGCAACTTTTACCGAAGATTCATACGAGGATTCTTCCAACTCGCCCAACCCCTCCATGATCTCACGAAGAAGGAGGTCCAGTGGCACTGGAACGATATACAGCAAAACGCCTTCGAGGACATCAAAAGGCGCATATGCGAAGAACCCGTGCTATTGTTCCCAGACCTCGCAAAACCCTTCGAACTAGAAGTCGACGCGTCAAACGTCGCAATAGGAGCAGTGCTAAATCAGTTAGGACCCGACCAAAAGTTCCACCCCATAGTGTTTCATTCCGAGTCCTTTACGGAAACGGAATGAAACTACAACATCTACGACCGGGAACTACTAGCTGTGGTTAAAGCCCTGCGAGCATGGAGGACGTATCTCGTGGGATCCCCTCACAAAATCATCATCCATACCGACCACGCCAACCTTCAATATTGGAAGGAACCCCGGAAGATCAACCGGAGAATTGCGCGAGAGTTCCTAGAGCTGTCAGAATACGATTTTATCCTGAGACACGTAGCAGGAACAAAGAACACGCGCGCAGACGCCCTGTCCAGGCGGTTGGACTATGAGTCTGGCGAAGGGGACAATACCAACGTCACCGTCCTACCAGCTGAAAGATTTATCCGAGCCACCCAAATGTCAATATGTGATATGGATATTTGGTCCAGGGTGGCCCAGAACGCGGGCAAGGAAGAGGCAGCATGATGGGCCGAACATCACAACCTCAAACAGCACGACGGGCTGTGGTGGAAAGATGACACATTAGTCGTTGTCGGGGACAACGATCTTAAGCGGGGGGTAATTTCCTTCTTTCACGACTCCCCAAGTATGGGCCACCCTGGAATCGCCAATACACGCGAACTAATACGACGCGACTATTGGTGGCCTACCATATGAGAAGACGTTGAGGAATATGTGAAGGGATGCGCCGTATGTCAGGCCAACAAAATCAACCCCCACCGACAAAAGCCCCACCTATTCCCTATATCCACCAACCCCGAGGCAGAGCCTTTTGAAGTCGTCGCCATGGACTTTATCACAAAGCTACCCCCATCCCAAGGGTTCGACTCTATCCTTACAATCACAGACCACGACTGTTCGAAGGCCGCAATCTTCATACTGTGCCATGAAACCATTACTGCCGAAGGAGTAGCACGACTATACCTTCAGCACGTATACCCACACTATGGAATACCTTGCAAGCTCATCACAGACAGAGACCCACGATTCACATCCGCGTTTATGAAAGGATTGTGTAGCACGCTGGGAATACGGCAGAACATCTCCTCCGCATATCACCCCCAAACGGACGGCCAGTCGGAACGCACCAACCAGTGGCTGGAGCAGTACTTACGACATTGGAGCAATGTTCAGCAGGACAATTGGGCGGAAGCACTTCCGGTGGCTCAATTTGCGCACAACTCCTGGCCAAATGCAACCACAAAACACTCCCCATTTTCACTCATCATGGGATGGGAACCATGAACGACATGGGTCTCAAAACCTACACAAGCACCGTCAGTCGACCAACGCCTGGAGGAAATGGTCGTAAGACGACAACACGCGCAAGATTGCATTAAGCATGCGCAAGACCTCATGGCCAAAAGGGGAAGGACCCGCTTCATCCCTTACGCCGAAAGGGCCCAGGTCTGGCTAGAAGGGACGAACTTGAGAACGTACTACCCCACCACGAAATTGGCCCCTAAACGTCATGGCCTGTTCCGAATCAAGAAAGCCCTATCAGAGGTGACGTACGAGTTGGAGCTGCCGGTCACATGGAAGATACACCCAGTATTCCATGCGAATCTCCTCACACCATATAAGGAGACGGAACTACATGGGGAGAACTTCCCACGCCCTCCCCCTGACCTCGTGGACGGAGAAGAAGAATTCGAAGTGGAGCAGATCATGGGATCATGGCTCCATGGACGCGGGCGTAAACTTCAGTTCCTAGTCAAGTGGAAAGGATTTCCCATGAGTGACAGCTCGTGGGAGCCAGCTGACCACGTTAAACACGCGCCAGACGTAATCGCCGACTTCTATCACCGACACCCAACAGCCGACGGAGCAGGACGAAGGTTATAAAAGACCAAGGGTTGGAAGACGACCTGCACAATCACTATGTCAACTCCTAACACTGCCCCAGCCACCGACCGACCTCGTCCCCCGTCTGCTCTTATCCTTGAGCGACTCACAGTCCCCTCTCAGTCTGAAGGGATCCCAACTCCGTTTGTGTCACGCACCCTGTACTCGGTCGTCCCGTCAAGGCCTCCCACTCCGGTCCTAGCCATTGCCCTCAATATTTCACCCACTAGCCCCACACCTCCTCCTTCATCCCCACCGCCACTTGAGCCAGCAGTGGCTCCCCTCCTTGAAGCACCCCTGGGTCTCACGCCAGTCGTCCCCATGTCCCAACTAGCCTCGGAGCTCCCGCATCCCTATTCTCTAACACCGGCCGTACCCCCGCGTCGACTCAGGCCCGACCCTCATCTCGCATCTCTTGATGACGATGAGGAGCCGATCGACGAGGGGGATGACGAAGAATCCGACGACCCTGGGTTACCATTTTTCCTTAACGCCCCCGACACTCCGTTCTTCTTTCCCCTCATGATCCCTTTGGAAGACAACGTCACGAAAGTTCTGGTGAAGTATATCTACTATCACCGGGATTATCGCAAAATTGTCGGGACCTTAGGGAGAGGCAAGCCGTGTTACTGCCAAGAGGTTTACTTGTCTACGCCCTGCCCTACAGCCATGCACCCCGTCATTTCCCCTCACCAGCTCGCTGTCTTCAGTCCGCAAGATCCTCGCGCCGTCACTATTAACGAGGTCCTGAGCGAACTCAAAAACCCCCGTCTGTCGGCAGAGGTTTCGAGGTTGCGGCAGTGCCTTGGGGACAAAATCGCCCTGGATGCGCGTCGGGCGGACCTACGACGGCTCGAGCAAGAAGCCATGCGGGATCAGTTCCATCTGGACACCAAGCTGGAGGGCATCACCAAACACCTGCAGTACGCAGGCGCCATTCCACTCATAACCGACAAATTCGTCGAACTCACCACTCGCCCGGTATGCCCCCGCCATCTCCACCCTGAGCTCCCTCTCGTACCCCAACGAGGCGGGCCAGTCGAGATGCCCCGCCTTGTGGACGGGCCCAGCCACACGCAGAAGCGACGAAAGTGCTATCTGTGCAAGAAGCGAGGCCACAAGATGAGCGAGTGCCCAAACCGACCCCCATCTGGGGTATGTACGTGGTGCGCGAGTCAGGCCCATGAGTCGGCTAACTGTCTTATTCATCGACTCGCGCCCATTACCCCTGGCTTTTGAGGAACCATCCGAGCGTCCTCGGTGGTGCGGGAAGTGCCTCAGGTTCGACGCACGACACGACGAGATAGAATGCCCGCAGTACGAGATGTGCCGGCGGTGTGGGGAGCGCGGAAGGTATCTATTCCTCCGCCGACACGTCTGCCCGGTGGACGACCGGGATGATGAGACTAACGACCCCAGCGCTGACGTATACGACTATGTTGGCAGTGACTGAAGTCGTGGCGACTTCAGGCCTAATAGGGGGGTAATGTTACGATTTTCCTTCTCTTTCTTGTGGACGTGTCCGTTCCTTACTTCTTATTCCTGTACCCCACCTTGTTACGCCCATAGCTCATCACGCGCCCAGCCGTTTCCCATGATCTTTTCGCCGCACGATACGCCCTCACGTTCCCTTCCTTGTATATCAAAGTTCACAGCGCTCCGGTCTCAGCTGACTCCCACATGACCCCGCGCAATCACCATGTTTCCCACTATAGTCCTACCTTTGTTCCGCTTTTATTTAGGACTCCACGTATCGCGCCATATGTTTGTTGCGTACAAACATCCTGTACTAGTATATAAGTCGCACGCTACCTAGCTTGTACGGTAGACTTGACTTCTTGTGTAATACCACATCATTGTCAATCCACGAACGACTTGTACGCTCGCTGTTTCGCTTGAGCACGACTTTGGTTCGCTTTTTCGCTTGAACCCCAGAACTCTCGACTACCACCTGCGTGTCTGAGGAGACCGTGTGGTGCTTGTTCATCATCAGACTTGGTCTTAACCGACTAACTCGCATCCCATTACCTCAGCTTGAACGACTTAGTGACGTGCACGTCGCACATAATGTTCCTGTGGTAACGTTACATTGACGCTCGCTGAACGGCTGGATGTACCCGCTACAGTCCAGACTGTAAAGATGCTTGAGCAGCGCTTTTGTAACGCTACCACTGGCGTTAGTCCGACTTGGACACGTATGAGGGCGTTCACGACTTAGCGAGTTTCGCTATAACGCAGATAGGTTCGGATAATCCCCTGGTAAATGACTAAGGCAGTCCAGAGAGCCCGAAGGGTCAAGACTAGAACAACAAGGACTTGTTGACGCGAAATAGTGACAAGCCTTAGACTCAAAGGTCAAGGGTAGCAAGGAGTCGAGACGCGAAGGTCCGAAGAGAAGAGATCGAAAGTGGTATTTATGAAGAAGACCAAGATGGCGTGTCTTGGTCTTCTAGAGCCACTATTTATACATATGAGAGGAGGCTTTAAAGCCCCTCTGTGAGTCCGATATCCTGTAGCGTAAGTAGCTCGAACCCTACTACAGCTATCCTAGTAATGAGTCATACTAACAATCATGTGCTAGTACGACATGTGGTGACTAAGTCCATGACTAATTCCTACTTACTATCGTAGCCATAACCGTATAGTAAGAGTTCACCGCGTCTTTGTATCGTGCGTCAGTCCGTTCAAGTCCCAATCGTGACATCACCCCCTTTTCAGCCGTGGCGCCCACAACGCCAGCGAAGGCGAGGGCCCGTCATCCAACCCTCCTGTACCTCTTCGATCCTCTCTAGTGTGTTAGCCATCTCGAGCCGGAACTTACTCCATCCCAACTCCGCCTTGACCCCTCCGAGCGCGGTGGCGAGTTGGTGGAGCCGCTGCTCCATCCTCTCAGCCTCGTACGCGTAGGCCCGGTAACGATGAACCTCTGCCTTCAGGCTCACGTCGTGGAGCTCACCGATCGCGCGATCGAGGCGAGGGCGGTCATGATAACCGCCGGCGAATAGGTGCATGTCTTCTTGGGGATACTGCTCCTTCCCCATGGCCTTGACGTGCG
>JAKELG010000406.1:0-33656 GCA_021527035.1 Lactarius vividus | reverse complement strand
CCTCTGCCGCATTCAGCAAGTCCATCATAGTAAGCCTACTGCTTCCCTGCATGAATTCGTCATTGTCCTCATTATAGTAACGAGGATTCTGACACCTCGTCCTTGTGCTTCGCCTGGGGCGAGGAGGCGAAGACACCTGCTCAGTCCTGGGACTCCTAGGAGTCTCCGCAGGAGGACTGACTTCCCTGTTGAAATTAGGGGCAGGTATCGGCTGGGTCACCATAGGTGGCCAGTTACGCCTAGAGCGCGAAGGACGAGGAGGGGTAGTTGTAGGGGGTGCAGAGGGCGGGGTCTGATATATGGTCTGATCTACTGGATCATGGTGGGTGCTGGGTGGGGTGCTAGGCTGTTGTTCCTGTGGAGGGGCTTCCTCCGGCACCTGTATAGTAGGCGGGGCCACAGTGACTGGCGGCGCCTGAGGTGCTGTGGCAACAGCTGGTAGAGGCTGATCAAGCACTCTTATATAAATGTTACCGCCGGTGGAGTCAAATACCTCCTGTTCCGGCACTGGTGAGGTATACTGGTGAGGGATCAGGTCACCGCAGGACGGAAAAACGCTCTCGTCAAACGTAACATCTCGAGAAGAGACGAAGCGTCGGCTATGTCTGTCCCATAGTTTATAGCCCTTAGAAAGAGCTTCATAGCCCACAAACACGGCCTCCTTTGCTTTAGGATCTAATTTTTGCCGGTTGTGTTCTGGTACGTGATAGTAGGCTTTGCAGCCGAATACTCTAAAGTAAGAGACGTCTGGAACCGTACCATTCCAGAGCTCCAGCGGAGTTTTCCACTTATTAGAACGAGTGGGAGTGCGGTTATATATATGCACAGCAGTCTCAACTGCTTGCTCCCAGAGCCAAGGCTAAGGCCCGCATGATGAAGCATGCTGGTGCCTTTTTCCATAACCGTACGGTTAAAACGCTCAGCTCTCCCATTCTGTGTGGAGAATAAGGCATAGTAAGACGATGCTCAATGCCAGCTTCCAGAAGTATGTGCTTCAGATCATGATTGACATACTCGCCACCTCGATCAGAGTGTAAGGATTTAATGGGCTTGTTTAGTTGTTTTTCAGCCCACGCCTTATAGTGTAGGAAGGCGTCCTTAAACTGATCTTTTGACTTCATAAAGATGACGACTGCTGCTTTTGAGAAGTCATCTATGAAGGTGGCAAAGTATTTGTTCCCCTGAATGGAATTATTTTGTAGGGGTCCAACAAGGTCACTATGGACGATCTCGAGGTGATCCTCGGCACGCTTCATGGAAGCAGGGAAAGGAAGACGGGTTGATTTGCCAAGCTCACAGCCATGGCACGGTCCCGCCTCTTCTGGTTCATTGTTTATAACAAGGCCTTTTACAGCCTCGGGAGCATGCGTCTTTAGCGCTTCTTTGGACATATGTCCCATGCGCTTATGCCAGACATCAAGGCTAGCAGATGCAGGCGCTTTGACAGTATTTAATTTATGACTGTCAAGCCAATATAAATTGGCAGCCTTGTGTCCTTCCGCTATGGTTTCCCCTTTGTAGCGAATTGCGAAGGAGGTAGAGTCAAATGTGACTAAGGCGCCCTTTTCCGTCAGGGCACTTGTGGAGAGGATGCGCGAATGCGTGTTTGGGAGGTGCAACACATTGGAGATTTTAAGGTCGTAACCTTTGTTGGTTCGGATTGTTATAGTACCCGTACCAACGCTCTTTAAGAGAGAGCTGTCTCCTAGCAGAACTTCGATACCTTCGTGAGGTGTATAGGTATCGTAGTCTTCAATGTATGGTGTGAAATGTGTTGATGCTCCACTGTCCATCATCCATCTTGACTCTATATGCGCAGTTTTATCACGCATCATGTAAAGGGAAACCTGAGGTGCTTCATGCACCTCCTCTATTTTGCCAGAGCCATTAACTATTGTAAATAGTCGGCTCTTTGGTACTGGTATGGTAGAGTTTAATCTATCTGCCGGAATAGCCTCCGGCGCGGCGACAATGAGGTTTTGGGCAGCTTTCCTCAGCTGCCCAGCCTTCCCCTTCTTGGCATTCTCCTGGTCCCTTTTCAATTTAAAACAGTCCGGCTTTTTATGGCCGGGCTTGTGACAGTAATGGCAGATAATATCCGCTGACGCGGAACTGCCGGAATTGGGCGATGGTTGCGCTTTCGAGGGGCGCGAACCAGAGGCCCGGTTGATGGGGCCACCTTGTTAAGGGTGGCGGAGGGACCGGAGAGACGTGATTCCTCATTGATGAACCTATTGATCAGGTCCTGAGGTTGTAGGTTGGCAGGGGGGCCTGCGGCCAGTATGGTGCCGGCGATAGTAGAGTATGAAGGAGGGAGGGCGTCTAACAAAATGAAGGACATTTGCATGTCCGAGACCGCCATTCCGTTCTCCTGAAGGGTGTTTTTGAGGTCCAGCATTTTTTGAAGCTGGGGGAGGAAGGGGCGTCCTTCCTCCAGCTTGGTATTGACCAAGCCCACCCATAAGTTGAAAGTGGCCATAGAGCCAACAGCACCATACAAGGCTTCCAACTGCACAAACTTGTCATGGACCGCAGGGAAGAGGACTTGGGATGTTATCCCTGATAGTACCTCTGTTGTGACAGATAGATATAAGAGGCCGATGATGACCTCCTCTTGTTTTTGCCACATGGCCAACATGGCCAATCCTGCGTCCGTGGGTCCGGTGGGACCAGCAGCACCTGCTGGGAGGGCAGGGTGCTGGGGGATCGCACCAGGATTGTCGTGAGTAAGATGCCTGGAGCAACCGTTCATGAGCATGAGAGACGTAAAAGTCTGAGCCCAGGTTTGCCAATTAGTCCCGTCCAACTTGGCGAGCTGAACGGAGGGAGGGAAGACAAGGGTGAATTGTGCCATTTGAGATGTTGTAAAATGTAAATCTGGTTCCGAGGAGCAGTCAGAACCAGTCCAGATCTTGATAGGAAAGGTAGCGGTCCAGCCATAAGAGCGCTATACTCCGTAACACTCAAGGTGTCACGCCCCAGGTGTGCGACTTTTGGAGTGCCAACTTGTAAGAAGTACTAGGTAGTGTAAACTGAACCCCTTCTTAGGACTAGCCTGTTACCACATGGACCTTGCTTAGAAGGGCAAGCAGTCTTAGTGATAGCTTTAATCAGGGTCAAGCAGAGTCATGTCTGGGGTACTTCCCGGCGAAGGGTTTCCCGGAGAACGTGTCCTAACCTTTAGGCAGTCCTCAGGGGCTACTCAGGTTCACTGGTAGCCCTAAGAGGGGCAGTGCCCTAGAGATGAGCCAACAGCGAGTTCCAAGAGGAAAGATGAGGATCAACTCCAGCATCATTTCCAATTGCCGTCTGTGGAGTCTCTAGACCAGACCATTAAGGGTCTTAGCACTGATGTATAGTACTTTTACTTATAGTAGCGACCCCTAGTTGTATCAGAGGGAAGGACTTCTGGGTTTGACTATTAACCAGGCCTTCACACCCCTTAAAGAGACCCAGGTATTAACCGAGTATCTCCCAACCATTAAGGTGGCCTATAGCCGCAAGGGTCTTCCCCTATTGGCCTAATAAATCCGGACGAAAACCGGGAGGCAGAAAATAAGTAGTGAGGAAATGCGCACAGGGGAACTTAAGGTCGCGTCTGCTGACTTAACAGCTCCCTAGCGCCTTTCGCGAGAACCTTCATAAGAAGGCTAGCCAGTATTGGCACGACATTTAAATAATGTCGGTGGACAAGAAAGGAATGTGTCGAAATAAGAGGATAGAGGATGCTCACTGAGTGGGAGAGATAATATGAAAGTTGCAAGTGACGAGTGAGCAAGATGACACGAGGTAGATCTGGAACACGACTGTTAGTATGAGCGTTCAGGGCCCATAACCTGTTGAGCTGGCAGCACTAACAGCGAGAAGAGCAAGAGCAAGGCTAAGAGACAAAAGTAAACTTCAGAGGTGAAGAAAACTCTATTAGCAGCGCAACACACCTAAGAGACAAAAGTAACTATAGTACTGTCAGCGTAAGGTAGAGGCTTAGTAGTAAAGGAACTTACACTTCAGAGGTGAAGAAAACTCTGAAGTGTATGGGCGAAAACAGCAGACCTTATATACAGGATGCTTAGCTAAGAATGGTCTGTGCGCACTGGTGACTCAAACAAAATACACCTGGTCTGTGCGCCAGAGGGAGAAATGCCATTGGAGGGCAGAGAACAATAAAACCGCCTAAAGCGGATGAGTCCGGTATCTTAACAATAAGAACAAGGAGAACCTAATAAGGAACTACAAAATAAAGATAAACAATAACCGGTCCGTACAAGTCCGGAAGTCCATAACCATAAGGGTTAGATACTGTATAAGGAAGGGAATGACTCAATCATATCCCACGAGACATTACACTTCAATTGGTAACGTCTCAACATGATCTACATTTGGTACACCATCCCAGGCACCTCCTTCAGGCTGACACCCTGTCCAGACATCCAAAATTCACCCCCGAAGACCTATCGGATAATGCCGATGTTGTGGTCCTTCCTCAGTCTCTTTTCATCACAGCTATTTCAATCATTACATTGGATGACCGTCTTCGCACCGCCCAATTGGAGCAACAGGATGAACTTCTGCACCTTGTGGACTCCTTTACCCTTGTACAGGATGGGTTGCTCTTCTACTGCGATTCCCGCCTGGCCATCGTGGACAATGATGCCCTTAAGAGGGGTGTAACATTACCACTGGAACGTTATGTGCGACGTGCATGTCACTAAGTCACTCAGGCCAAGGTAACAGGATGCGAGTTGATCAGTTAAGACCAAGTTCAATGATGAACAAGCACCACACGGTCTCCTCAGACACGTAGGTGTTAGTTGGGAGTTCTGGGGTTCAAGCACAAAGGCGAACCAGAGTCGTGCTCAAGCAAAACAGCGAGCATAAAGTTGTTCGTGGATTTGACAAAGGAGTGGTATTACACAAGAAGTCAAGTCTACCGTACAAGCTAGGTAGCATGCGACTTATATACTAGTACAGGATGTTTGTACACAACAAACATATGGCACGATATGTGGGCTCTGAGTAAAAGCGGAACAAAGGTGCAACTATAGTAGGGAACATGGTGATCGCGCGGGGTCATGTGCGAGTCAGCTGAGACCGGAGTGCCGTGAACTTTGATATACAGGGAAGGGGGCGTAAAGGCATATCGTGCGGCGAAGAGATCATCAGAAACGATTGGGCGCATAAGGAGTTATGGGCGTATCAAGGTGGGGTATGGGAGTGAGAAGCGAGGAATGGAAGCGTCCAAGAGAAAGAAAGAAGGAAAATCGTAACAAGGGGGGTGATTTCATCATTTCATGACATGCCAACAGCAGGACATGCAGGAATTGCAAAGACCTTGGATGCAGTCCAACGACATTACTGGTGGCCTAAGATGTGAGAAGATGTCGGAGAATATGTCAAGGGGTGCATACCATGTCAGGCAAACAAGAATCTACCCAGAAAGGCTAAGATCCCCACTTACCCGATCATACATGATGAAGCCCCTCTTCCATTTCAAGTCATAGCTATGGACTTCATTATGAAATTACCAAAATCAAAAGGTTACGACACAATTCTGACAGTTACAGACCAGGGATGTACAGAGTGCAGTATCTTTATCGCTTGCCACAAGAAGATCGATGCTGTAGGTGTGGCAAAGTTATACCTGGAACGGATCCTGCCACATTATGGGCTCCCGTCTAAGATAATCTCCGATCGTGATCCCCACTTTACTGCCAGGGTGTTCAGAGAACTAATGAAAACTCTGAAGATCGAACAGAACGTCAGTACAGCGTATCACCCACAGACAGATGGACAGTCCGAAAGGACAAATCAATGATTGGAGCAGTACCTACAGATCTTTGGAAATCATCAAAACAATCGGGCTAGTTGGCTGGCGGTTGCGCAATACACTCTGAATGCGTGGAAATTGGAAACTACCAAGAAAGCTCCATTTGAACTCCTGTTTGGATTTACCCCCCAGGTTCACCAACCATTGAGTACCAGAATGAATGCTGCTGAAGCTACCAGACGCCTAGATCAGCTCGAGGAAGCATGCAGGGAAGCACATGTCACTATGCGGAAGGTACAAGAGTCCTGGATAACGACCACCAAGTTCAATGGCTACAAAATCAGACAGAAGGTGTGGCTAGAAGCAAAGAATCTGAAAACCACGCATCCTACAGCTAAGCTGGCGCCGAAGCATTTGTTGAGATGTGACTGATTCAAGTCACATGTCTCATGGGATATGATTGAGTCATTCCCTGCCTTTTATGGTATCTGACCCTTATGGTTAGATTTGGACTTCTGGACTCTTATGGACCGGTTATTGTTTATCTTTATTGTCTAGATCCTTATTAGGTTCTTATTGTTCCTATTGTTAAGATACTGGAGTCAACTGCTTTAGGCAGCTTTATTGTTCTTTGCCCTCCAATGGTGTTTCTCCCTCTGGCACACAGACCAGGTGTATTTTGTTTGAGTCACCAGTGCGCACAGACCATTCTTAGCTAAGCGTCCTGTATATAAGGACTGCTGTTTTTGCCCATACACTTCAGAGTTTCTTCTACCTCTGAAGTGTAAGTGGTCTCTTGTACTCTAAGCCTCACTACCTTACTGACGCTACTATAGTGCTTTTGTTCCCTTAGGTGTGTAGTGCTGCTAATAGAGTTTCTTCTACCTCTGAAGTTGCTTTTGTTCCCTTAGCTTCTTGCTATCTTTGTCTTGCTGTTAGTGCTGCCCACTCAACAATATTTCCATTACCATTTGCTTGCCGTGATACGGAACTCAGAGCTTATCGATCATGAGGTGCTGTCCCACTGTGATGTCGCCCTGTTGAAGCTGTTGTAAGGTGTAGTGGTAGTAGATGTGAGGTAATTTATATCTTAACAACTTACAACTTACTTAGTTACAATCGAAGTTGTGATCGGGGACAACCCCTGGACTTATGCTGTTGAGATGTTACTGTACGTTTGTAGGTTACTATGCCTGGTATGCCCGAACACATATTCACGTGTATTCACATTCCTTACCCAGTATTTAGTGGTTTGCGGGCCCATCAAAACTACATCGACACAATTATGCAGATAGAGGCGCAGATCATATGATGATAAATGGAGAAGTTTGTAAGGAGTGGGTAGAGATGGGATTCGAGGGATAAGGTCAAACATAACTAAAAGAAAGTTGAAAAAAGAAGTGGACCGAGATGAGAGTTGTGTGAGACACAGCTGATGAGGTAAGGCAGGGGGTGTTGGCGAGGCACTAAAGGCGAAACCAAATTCAGGGTTTGTAAGGTAGAATAAAAGAAAGATCACACCTTTAGACCAAGTAGCAAGAGCTCCAGCTATTCAGTTTTTTGATTGGAGTGGCCAGCCACAAGAGTGTGTACAAGCTTGCATGATTGTGATGCTATGGAGCAAATAAATGATCGGGCCTTAAAGCACAGTTTTTGACTTTGCTGACATTGTGGAAGCTGACTTGGACGCTGTGGAATGGGAGGGAAGCTGAAACGAGGGTCAAAGTCGAGAACAGGGCGAAATTTTGGTTTTGTTTGATGAGGGTCTTCATCACTATTGAAATAAAAGGGCATTCTGCCAGTGATGGACGACAGAAGCAGTGGCAAAGTGATGGGAGGATGAAGCGAGCTTTAGAGTTAGTTGGGTCATATGCCATAATGTGGGATTACACTGCGGGATGCGGGATATACTACTACGGGCATTTCAATTTCACGAATAATTGAACCTCTCATATGTGTCTGAGCAGATGTGTTTGGGCAGACACTGAAATTTAGGCCGGTCCCGAGCGGTCCGGTCCGTGAGCTCCGTGCGTTTGGACGCAGCTGTGACTGTGGCCTGCTTCAGATTTCGAACCTAGCCATCCGCTGCCATTCTTATACGGTACCATCCTTGTCCACTACCAACCGTCATTCATCATGAGTATCTGGCTTCTTCTCGTCGACCACAGGTTCCAAGCTATGGGAAGCTGTTTCGAGGTTGGCGCTTTCTCTGATCACGATAACATAAACACCTTGAAGGAGAGGGTCAAGGAGAAGAAACCGGAAGCCCTCTCCCGCGCCCATGTCGACCCCTCTGACCTCACCGTGTGGAAGACGAAGGGTTCAATGGCTATCGATGAATCAAATTTAGAACGCTTGGCGGAGATACTCGGCAGCATCGACGTCGATAACAAGGATACCATTGAGAAGCTTTTCGAAGTCAAGCGGGTGGCGAAACTTGGACTCTCAGACACTCAAGTCCTTCTCGTACAACTGCCTAGTATGTCACTCTACTATCCCCTGAAACATTTTCTGACAATCGTGTACTGGTAGTCCCCAAAGTTATCACAAATGCCGGTGACGACGACTCGAAAGCAGCCACCATAAGTATCTGGCTTCTTCTCGTCGACCACACGTTCCAGACCCCCATTGGAAACCGTTTCGAGGTTGGCGCTTTCTCTGATCATGATAACGTAAACACCTTGAAGGAGAAGGTCAAGGAGAAGAAACCGGAAGCCCTCTCCCGCGCCCATGTCGACCCCTCTGACCTCACCGTGTGGAAGACGAAGGGTTCAATGGCTATCGATGAATCAAATTTAGAACGCTTGGCGGAGATACTCGGCAGCATCGACGTCGATAACAAGGATACCATTGAGAAGCTTAGCGAAGTCGAGCGGGTGGCGAAACTCGGACTCTCAGACACTCAAGTCCTTCTCGTACAACTGCCTGGTATGTCACTCTACTGCCCCTTGAAACCATTTTTGACAACCGTGTACTGTTAGACCCCAGAGTTATCACAAATGCTGGTGACGACGACTCGGAAGCAAGGGATACCCTCCCTAATTTGAAAGAATACGACCGTATGTCTCTTCCCATTATACTATTTACTCGACTCGCTGACACGTTCGGTAGGCTACAACAAGACCGTGGCAACACTAGGACCGTCACCTTCAGAAGGAGCCAAATCGACTGGCTATCGTAAAATCCAGGCCAACGTCGCTCAAGCCATGTATGATGGTCGGACGGTCCTGGATTCACTGTCCACAATCTCTCCCCCCGTAACGATATTCCACACTATCTTCGACGAGTTTATCTCTTCGGTCAACGACTCGAATACCCACCCGACCGCCGACGATCTTAAACATGTCTACGAGTTCATGTCCATTGTATCCGATATTAGTGAGTCGGAGAAGACGTACAGTAATGGACTACTCCCACAATTGCGCCGCATTCTGAAAGCCGATGTTCGCCAAGAGCAAAGCCCCGATGGGACCAGGCCTGATGGCGTTGTCACGCTGGAAACAAACAACTGTCGCATCACGTATTTTTTTCTTGAACTGAAGCGAGAGATCGGCGGGGGCGGCTGCGACCCTACCACCCAAGTGGGTCTCAGCATGAGACGCTTTTGGATTGACGACTCGGTGGGTGGTAATCGCGTCCGTCTTGATCTTATGTCTGACTTCTGAATAGACAAAGGACATTCGCGAGAAGTGCTGCTGCCCAACATTCCTGGTCGGTGCTGGGGGCCCGTGGTTGAGTGTCCTGGGTGCCGTATTCACGGACAAGTTTATTGTCCAACGCCTGACCGACATGAAGTGGATGGCGCTCTCATCAACCGAGGAGGATATTCGAGTCTATCACAACGCCAAGGTCTTCGTTGCTCTCCGCAATTGTCTCTTAAAGCTTGAGAATTTTTATAAGTCACTCGACGGCGCTTCCGCTCCTCGTTTCGTTGCCAACGAACCACATCCCCGCTATTTCCCTTACCTGACCTCATTCACCGCTGGAGATGGTAGCGTCACTGAGTTCCGATACCTGAGATCCTTGGAACAGGATGCCGCATGCGTCACATATCTTGCAGAGACTCTTTCTAACAAGCGTAAGGTAGTCGTCAAATTCGTGTCAAGGTACAGCAAAGAGGTACACAAGTTTCTTGCGCACGAGGAGTATGCGCCTTCCCTCCTATACTATGGCCCTCTACCGAATGGCGGGCTCTCCAGTATTTTTCTCGAACCCACTCCCCCAAGTCCTTACTGGCGGCCGAATCTCATGTACATGGTTGTCATGGACTATATCGACACTCGACGCGACGCCCCCCATGACGTTTCTGCGCAGATCCAGACCATCTTGACCCGGCTGCACTCTAATGGATACGTTTTCGGTGATTTGCGAAAACAAAACATTCTTTTCGACGCGGATGGGAAAGTCAAGCTGATTGACTTCAACTGGTGCGGACGGTACGATATGAGCGACACCGATGAAGGCCTACCAGACGAGGTGCGGCAACACATCGAGCACAATAAGTGCGTCCAGGTCGGAGACAGTCCCTATGCACATTACCCGCTGTCGATGTCCACGGTCAAAGGTATGTGGGCCCCTGGCATGGAACCTCTCGCACCGATTCGACCTATACACGACTGGGCGATGTTTAAGAGGCTCTGTTGGCAGCAGTAGTACGTCTATACAGGCAATATATAATATCATTATTTGGAAGACTTGGTGATCACCGTATAATCATGACCACATGTCATGACACTCGTGTTGTGTGTCGCAACAGCCCTTCCTCAACCCCATCCCTAACACGTCACGTGAATGACCACATGCACCGACCTTTAACTTTCTCAGCTCAACCATACCTGGGGGAGTCCTTGTAATAATGCAGACAGTCTCCCGAAGGGGTATGGGTTATCAGAGAGTTGACTGTATCTTGTATTGCCTTTTACAGATATTGTTATGATACACTGATGAAGGACGCTTACTACATGGTTATGACTATGGTAGTAAGTAGATATTAGTCATGGACTTAGAATCAGTCAGCATCGCCATAGCACATGATTGTTACAGTGACTCATTACTAGTACAGTCACAGTAGGGTTCAAGCTACATATGTGACTGGACATTGGACTTCTTAGAGGGGCTTTAAAGCTCATCAGGGAAAACCTCCTGAGCTAATGTAGCTAATTGAGCTATGGTAGCGATCAATTAGCTAGATTAGCCATTAGGTAATTTGCCACCAGATACTGTAGTTGTGATGACGAAGGACGTTTACGATACGGAGAGGATAGTGGACACTTACTACACGGTTATGACTACGGTAGTAAGCAGTTATTAGTCATGGACAGTAGGATCAGTCAGTGAGTTGTGTTAGCATGTGATTGCTAGCATGACTCATTACTAGTACAGCGGTAGTAGGGTTTGAGCTACTTACACTGTAGGTTACAAGTCGTACAGGGGAGTTTTAAAGCTACCCCTTCATCTGTATAAATAGTGGGGTGTGAAGACCAAGACAAACCATCTTGGTCTTCTTCCAAATACCACTTCCCTTCTACTCGCCTTTGGGCCTTTGTGCCTCATCAGCTCTTTCTTGTGTTCTGACCTTCGTGTCTAGAACTTCTCCCTTACTTCCTGGCCTTCATGTCTAGGATCTGGCTCCACGACCAATACAAGTTGTAGGGGCTCTGGTCATAATCGCACGTGTCCTGTGGATTGCCTTAGTGGTATTCTACAGGATAAGGGAAACGGTGCTTCGCTGTTATGATTTTCCCTTCTTTTCTCTTGGGATGCTTCCGCTCCTTGCTTCTTATTCCCATACCCCACCTTGATACACTTATAATCCCTTATGCGCCCAACCATTTCTGATGATCTCTTCACCGCACGATACGCCTTTGCGCCCCCTTCCTTGTATATTAAAGTTTATGGCGCTCCGGGCTCAGCTGACTCGCACATGACCCCGCACAATCACCATGTTTCCTACTATAGTTGTACTCTTGTTCTGCTTTTACTCAGAACCCACATATCGCGCCATATGTTTGTTGTGTACAAACATCCTGTACTAGTATATAAGTTGCATGCTACCTAGCTTGTATGGTAGACTTGACTTCTTGTGTAATACCACATCGCTGTCAATCCCCGAACGACTTTACACTCACTGTTTCAATTGAGCACGACTTTGGTTCGCTTGTACGCTTGAACCCCAGAATTCCCCGACTATCACCCATGTGTCTGAGGAGACCGAAGGGTGCTTATTCATCATCGAACTCAGTCTTAACCGACTGCTTCATGTCCTGTTACCTCGGCTTGAACGACTTAGTGACGTGCACGTCACACATAACGTTCCTGTGGTAACGTTACATTAAGTCAAGTCTTGCAACCCTGGTGACTAGTAGGAGTCGCACGAAATTCCAGAAGCAGTACATCGATTGGTACTCAACCGATGAACTCTCCGACCATGAAAAGGGTGCAGTAATCTGGGAAGAAATCCACAACCAAGAGGGATACTTCATCTATGATGCAAAGTACCACCAGGTCCACTACTTCGACGACCTTCGCCTTTGGGCTTACATTGACTACGACCCAAAACAAGGACAGTGGTACGCCTACAAACCTGTCCCTCCACAATTCGGTGCAGGACCCCTTGGGTCAACCAATATCACTGGTATCAATGTCGACCCAGATGAATCAACCACCCTTACCCCCATACAGTCCGAGATGGCCACCCACACTCAGGTCGCCACCAGCCTTACTACCGCGGGAGCCTCCAGCTCGAGCAGTGGAGGAACACATGCTGCAGGAAGTGGATCGGCTGCTCAGACGAGCGGAGCGACTCATAGCTCTAGCACTGTAACGTCTACCACGGATGTTAGCCTGACTTAGGCGTCGGTGTAACGTGGGTTCCCTTCTGGTCGGAAACGATGATTGTCGGGAGAATCCGGGAATACCGTGGGATGTTGCTGATAGGCTCTGAGGTGGTCACGATAAGTATAGAGAGGAAGGTCAAGTGGGACGTTCGGGGGGATTGAAGGGACTTTACGGATATACCTCCAGCTGGGATGGTCGACGATGTAGTAACACTTGTAGGGCCTTGCGGTGCGGGAGTTGAGATATTCGAAGACGAGATGACACATGGTACTGGGTGGGTAAGAGACGGTCGGCGTATCCACCATTCACGAGGGAACTGGGGATTAGAGGTCACGGGGATCCCTTCTTGGTCTAAGGGATATGCCAGAGCTAGGTCACTTAGGAGTCGACGGGACTCCTAGCACAATAGACAAGTTGAGAAGTGGTATTCAAAGAAGACCAAGATGGGGATCCTGGTCCGTAATACTACGAGCTTAAATATGTTACGTCTACCACGGACGTTCGTCTGACTTAGACACTGTTGTAGCGTGGGTTCCCTCGGGGGTAGAACCTGTGGTTGTCCGAGTGCTCGGGAAAAACTGCGGGGTGAGGCCAATACGTGCCTGTGGAATCCCTATAGGTGTACAATGTCTCTTGTATGGGGACGTGTGGTGGAGGTTGAGGGACTTTGCGGATATACTCCCACTCGAGGTTGTCGACAATGTAATAGCAGTGCGTGGGTCGAGCGGTGCGAGAGTTGAGATATTCAAAGACGAGATGACACGTGGTACCAGGCGGGTAAGTCACGGTCTGCTGATCTACCATTCACAAAGGAAGATGGAGATGAAGTCGCGGGAATCCCTCCTTGGTCTCGAGGGGATATGCCGGAGCTAGCTCACTTAGGGACTCTGCCAGTCCCTAGCACAGAAGACGAGTAGAGAATGTGGTATTTCGAAGAAGACCAAGATGGGGATCTCGGTCTGTACTACTGCGAACTTAAATACAAGTAAGGGAGCTAGTTCCAGCTCCGCTCGAACTCGTAAGTAGCCAATAGCGTAAGTAGCGTATCCGAATAATAGAATGCGCAGTCGTCATTGTAAGGCGAAATACATACAACAATAGGAAGCGTCAGTCAGCAGGCATAATCACAATCTCGTACAACAATAGAGGTCATCAGTCAGCACAACACGAGGCGTTAAGATCCGTAGTCCATGACGTATTACTGCAAATGTGTCGAGTCATCACGATCACGTCAGAGTTCACAACTGGGCCGGGCAATCCACAGGCGAAACGTAACATCACCCCCTTTTCAGCGTCAAGCCCCAGCTTGACCACGCATGACCGCGAGCGGGTTGGTGCCCACCTCGCGGAGCGCCCTGATGCGTGCGATTTCTTCAGCATCTTGCTGCGCCTTGGGCCCCCGATGGAGTGAGGCCCGAACATTCTCGATGCGGTCTACTGCATGCGCTCGTTGAAGTCTGGCGACACACCTGTTGCGCTCGATCTCTATGCGCTCCAGCTTCATCTGCTCCGCCGCCAGTCGATGTCGCTGCCCCCGCCACCCAAGCGTCATGCAACGATATCGGTGGACCTCGGCCATGAGAGTCGCGTCCTTCATGTGAAGGAGCGCCTAGTCGACTGAGTCGACTAATCCTGCGTCGGAGAGCAGGAACGTGAGGTCGTCGTCGGTGTAAGAGGGGGCAGAGGACTGTTCATCGTAGTAGGGGACGGCATGGACGGGTTTCCCGTACTGCTGGTTGCACCCGGCTCTGAAGGCCAGGACGAAGGGGTCAGCCGTGAGGATGAGCTGAGTATACTGGGCGGGCCAAAGACGTTCCTGAGCGTCTCGAATCTGAAAGGGAATGTAATGGACTCCCCTGTTGAACTGGTACCCCCTGGGAGGGGGCGTCTCTGCACGATCCTCGGCCTCCTGCATATGTTCCTCCTCCGGATCGCGGCGAAGCGCGGATGGATGTGGCATCGGTAGTGTGATAGCCTCCCCGGTGGGTCCGCATAGCGGGGGGGTTTCCGAGTGTGTTGTGGTAAGATGGGTGGCGTAACGTAGATACTGATGCGCCTCGAGGCGCTCCACCGGGTCGTACGGGTCTCTGCCTTCGTCGGGTCCGGGTGGAGAGACTGGTCGGCTGGGTATGTACCCTTGCTGTTCGTCGCCCACTGGTGTGGGCGCTCGTGTCGGGATGTATTGACTTCCAAGTCGACTGGGCTGGTTGGTCTCGGAATAAACAGTGGGGGTCGGCGAAGGAATTGGGGATGTCCCGGGGGAAGGAGGACGACTTCCTCGTTGGTGAAGGGCGAGGGTAGACGACAGGGGTGACGATGGCACGGATGGTACTCGGTAAGGTGTGGATAGCTCGTCGTTGACGACATAGCGGAAGTTGATCGGGGACTGGGAGCGCATGAGCGGTGAGAATGGGAGAGGAGGATGGGGACGTCTCTTGGGATTTCCCTGTGCTTATATGCACTTCGCGAGCGGGGTTGGAATTTTTGAACTCCTGGATTGTGTCGTCTGCGAATACGTCATCCTTGTCGACCCACTGGTTGTCCGAGTCCGGGTAGCCCTTCCATTTGACCAAGTATTGCAATTTGTGACTCCTGCCGAAACGCCGAGAGTCCAGAATCTTCTCGACCTCGTATTCTTCTTCGCCTCCTACTAGATCTGGTGGTGGGCGCTGATAGTTTGGTCCGTGCGTGGGTGTTTCACGATAGGGCGTAAGGAGGTCCACATGAAACACTGGATGGATCTGCCACTGCGTGGGAAGTTCTAGGCGATAGTTGACTGCGGACATCACCTGAGCGACCTTAAATGGACCGTGGCGTCGCGCCGCTAGTTTTGCCGTTGGTTGATGGGTACGTAGGTGGCGTCCTTCCAGCCACACTTGATCCCCAATTTGGAACTTGGGCGTATCTTTCGTCTTGATCCATCTCTGCTGCGCTTTGATCATCAGTGATTGCGCGCGCTGTCGGAGTTCTTTGAACTGTTTGACCCTGAGCACCACTTGTGGGATTGGTGATGGCCTATCGGTCCAGTCGGCGCGGGGGTTATACCCCATGAGGAGCTGGAAAGGGGATTCCTTAGTCGTCTCGCTCGGCCAATTGTTGTGCGTGAACTCAGCCATCGGGAGGTAGTGAATCCAATCATCCTGTCATTCGTTGACCCAAAATCTTAGGTACTGCTCTAACCATTGGTTCATGCGTTCTGATTGTCCATCTGTTCGTGGGTGATAGGCCGTGGAGATGTTCTGTTCGATTCCCAGCAGTTTGCACAATTCGCGCGTGAACTTTGAGGCGAATCTGGGGTCTCAATCACTGATTATTTTCCCTGGCAGTCCGAATCAAGGAAACACGTGTTTGACGTATAGCGCGGCTGTACCTTCGGCCGATATTTCTTCTTGGCACGGGATAAACAGAGACATTTTTGTGCAGTCATGATCCGTTATCGTGAGAATTGTGTCGCAGCCCTGTGCTTCGGGAAGTTTAGTGATGAAATCAAGTGCGATGGTTTCAAAGGGCATAGCTTTGGGTTTTGGAAATATTGGGCGCAGTGGCGCTTTGATGGCTTTGGTGTTGACCTTGATGCGCTGACAGTCGGCGCATCCCTTGACATAGTCCATGACATCGTTCCGAAGTCCTGGCCACCAGTAGTATCGTTCCACGAGTTTGATGGTTCGACTGATTCCTGGATGTCCATATACGGGAGGGTCGTGGTGGTTTTTAATGAGTTCTCATTTTTCTAGGAGTCCTCCCGTAACCACTCGGCGTCCATCTTTGTACCAGGTGCCTTCGATTTTCTTTAGTCCGTGGGGGTCTATCCAGGGGCGGAGTTTGTCGTCTTCCTGGGTGTATACCGGATTTGTCTTTTCCATTTCTTGTACGGAGATGGTGGCGCTGATTCGAAGTGGGTCTTCCGTTGTATCTATTGCTGTGGCCCTGACGAAGATCTCATCGGGTAGTACGGTGACTTGATCGTTGTCACCCTCTCCTTGGTCGTAGTCCGGGCGTCTAGATAGGGCGTCGGCTCGTCCGTTTGCCGTTCCCTTAATGTGGTGAATCTCGATGTCATACTCCGAAAGTTCTAGTACTTCCTGTGCTACTCGGCGACTTATTTTCTGCGGTGAGCGCCAGTATTGGAGGTTCATGTGGTCCGAAAATACTTTGATCTTGTGTGGAGATCCCGCTAGGTAGTGGCGCCAGTTTCAAAGTGCCTTGACGATTGCCAGTAGTTCGAGGTCATAGATGTCGTAATTTCGTTCTGCCGCACTGAGAGTGTTCGAGTAGTAGGCGATGGGGTGTCTCTTGCCATCTTCTTTGCGTTGGAGCAGCACTGCTCCTACCGCAAATCCTGAGGCGTCTACTTCGAGCTCAAATTGGTTTTCTAGTTTGGCATGTGCGAGGACCGGTTCTTCCATGACGAGTTTCTTGATCTTGTCGAATGCTTCTTGTTCCGTGATTGTCCACGTCCATTCGGTGTCTTTACGTGTGAGCTTGTTGAGGGGTCGGGCGTGTGTGGCGAAGTTTCGGATGAAAGCGCGGTAGAAGTTGCAGAAACCCAAGAATGATCGCACCTGTTTGACATTTTTTGGGGTTGGCCAATCTTTGATGCCAGAAATTTTGACGGGGTCCATGCGTGTCACCCCCTTTTCAATGATTACCCCCAGGTAATCGATGCTAGGGGCGTGGAAGATGCATTTTTCCGGTTTGAGGAATAGGTCGTTTTCTTCTAGGAGGTCCAATACGTCGTGTACCGCGTCGATGTGTGCTTGTTCCGTGGATCGGGTTGCTATGCCTATGTTGTCCATGTATACTCTGATGATGGTGCCCTTGGTTTCGTGGTACGCGATTAGGTCCTTGCAGATCTCGTTCATCATAGTTTGGAACGTTGCCGGAGAATTGGTCAGCCCAAAGAACATTACCGTAGGTTCGAAAAGTCCGTATTTCGTTTTGAACGCCGCTTTCTCTTGATCTCCCTCTTTGATCCTTACGTTGTTGTAACCCCAGCGAATGTCCAATTTGGTGAATATGAACGCTCCGCTTAAGTCCGCGATAAGTTCCGGAATGAGTGGGAGAGGGTATTGATTACGTATGGTCCAATTGTTGACATTTCGGTAGTCCTGTACGGGGCGTAGCTTTCCGTCTTTCTTTTTGATAAAGAAGAATGATGATGCGTACGGGGATTTAGAGGGTCTGATATACCCTTTAGCCAGCTGTTCGTCGATCCACTCCTTGAGCGCTTTGTCTTCGGCCTGACTCATCGGGTAGACTTTGCAGTCGATTGTGTCCGGTGCGTTTGGTTTGAAGTCGATTGCGTGGTCCCAGGGTTTTGCTAACGGGAAGCGGTTGGATTCTTCCTCACTGAAGATTCTGACGTGTCGCTGGTACTCCTTCGGGACCGCTTTCTTCTCCGTGTACTGTTTGGCTTCGATGGCCATTTCCGTTGACATTGTGGCGTGCAGGCGGGTATTCTCGAGATCGCATTCCCGTCGCAGTTGTTCTTCAATTTTCTGTTTGTTGGGGAGTAGTAGCTTCTCAAGTACGAGCCTTGCTATGATTGGGTCTATTCGTGGTTTCGTGGGATTAATGGTGCGAAGGACGACAGGATACTCAGCTTCGTTCAGGGTGGCCGTGGCCCATTGGATATTGGGTTGGAACGTGGCCAGCCAAGGGTATCCCAATATGATGTCTTCTCCTCCCACATCTGTTACGAGGAATCTCATTTCCTTTGCGATTCCTTTTGTTTGTACTTCTAGATCCACACAGTGGGTAATCTTGCCCCCTTTGTTGTGTGTGCCGTCAATGTTCCAGATCTTTCGGTGACGATCTAGTTCATTGAGGCCTAACCTCATTCGCTTGACGAAGTCCGGATGTATAAAGTTGTTTGTGGCTCCGGAGTCCACTAATGCTCGTTTGTCGGCCATGGCGTAACTTGCGCGCAATGAAACTGGAACATGCATAGATTGATAGCACGTTATGAACACAGAATTACACCGTAGTGCCCTCACCCAGGCCGTCGGGTTCAGGCGCTTTGAAAATCCTCTTGCCCCAACAGGTCCCGAACTACCAGATCCCTGGCCTCGTCATCGAGGTTTCGAACTCCGTTTATCCAGCTGGTCGCCCATTCTTGTGGCGTATCAGTGGTGGCGCGGGCGCCGCAGCTACTGCCACCGTCATCCTCGAATTGGATCAGAGGTTCATCTTGGACGCTTTGGATTTCTTCGATAAACGCCCCCCTTCCTTGACGGGGTTGCCAATTCGTATTGGGTTTGGACTTGCGCGGCTGGCGGCAATTGCGTTGGAAGTGGCCTAGTCTCCCGCAGTTGAAGCATTTGACGTTGCTTGCGTCTATGATCCCCTTGTTGGGTCGTCCCCCTTGTGGAGTGTACGGGGGTCGTGTGTAATCAATCTCTTCGGAACCCACGAGTCGGGCTCGGACTCTTCCAGGGGTGGTGTCCATGGCATCTGGGTGGTTCCGGAATACCTGCCATCCTTGGCGCGGCTGCTGCGGGCGATTTGGAGCGTTGAAAGTTCTGAGAGAGGTATTGCCCGGCTTACCGGGTCCCGGGGGTTTACGTCCCCCCAAACGCGTCTGCAGATGCATCCACTTGCGTTGCTGCTCGAGCGCCGCTGTCTTCCACTGGGCGTACGTGTTTGGACTGTGGAAGTTGTATGCGTTCTTGTAAAGCTCCACCGGGAGCCCACTGGTAAACTTGTCGAGGACCAAAGAGTCGTCGAAGCGATATCCTGCTTCTCTGACTGCCTTCTCGAACTTGGCGACGTAAGAGTCTATGTCTTGTCCTTCCATTCGGAAGCCCTTCTGGAGCTCTTGTTGCGCCCTTTCCTTCTCGAGTGTATCGGCAAATGTGTTGTGGAACCCAAGTTCGATGGCTTCCCAGATCCACCGATCATAGGGTCCGTGTTTGGCCTTGTATGCCTTGACCCATTTGGTGGTGGACAGGACCCATTCGTTGACGTGGTCCCCTTGGATGTAGGTGAGAAAGATCAGCGCTTTGCGATAGGGGAGAGTGAACGCAGGGTTGTCGTAGTTGGTCTCCACGAACAATTCCCACTGCGTGAGAAACTGCTGTACTTTGGTGCGGTCCCCTGTAAATACGAGGGGTTCCTTGCCCATGAACTTCTCGGGTTTGGTTCCGCTTGACACGTTTGGTCCGGTGAAGAGGGGTCCTCCTGGATCTCCTCCTCCATCGCCTCCGCCTTCACCTCCGGGTCCTCCCGGCGGGGGTCCTTCACCGCGGCTAATGCGCGCGGGTTCCTGGAATGTGGTTGGTTGTTCGGTGATCGTAGTGGTCATGTCTGTAGGTATGGACTCAGCTAATAGTCCCAACTGTGCTTCTTCTTCCTCTGCTTGTGCTTCGAGGATGCGGATCTCTTCCGGGTTGCTTCCTAGTGATGGAGAGGGTGTGGGTGTTTTGGGAGTTGGGGAGCGGACTGGTTCTTCTTCTTGTCCGTCAATGGGTCCCCACTGATCTCTGGTAGTTGTTTCGCTTTGGCGAATATTGAGGTGGAGGCCGGATCCTGCGGGTCTGACGACTTGTAGTTTGCTGTGGAGTTCGTCCCACCTAATTTCTGTCCAGCAAATGTGATCGAAGTTGAATTCTACCGGGATGAGTCCGGTTTTGCCGTCCTTATAAGTGTAAAGGACTACGTAGCCTGGGTCTCCTTGTTCTGTCTGCCAGAAGGCTCCTTTGAGGTATTGTCTGGGGACGTTGCGTTCCCCTCTTCTGTCGATGTGATACGGTCGGAACGGGATCCAAAGATCGCGGGTTGTTACTGCGGAAGCCACGTTGAAGGATCTTGGTCTTAATGTTACGTCTACCACGGACGTTCGTCTGACTTAGACACTGTTGTAGCGTGGGTTCCCTCGGGGGTAGAACCTGTGGTTGTCCGAGTGCTCGGGAAAAACTGCGGGGTGAGGCCAATACGTGCCTGTGGAATCCCTATAGGTGTACAACGTCTCTTGTATGGGGACGTGTGGTGGAGGTTGAGGGACTTTGCGGATATACTCCCACTCGAGGTTGTCGACAATGTAATAGCAGTGTTACGTTTCGCCTCGGACTGCCCGGCCCGGTTGTGAACCCTGACGTATTCGCGATGACTTGGTATGTCAGGAGTAATGTGTCATGGACTTCGGATCATGTCGCCTCGTGTTTGGATGACTGATGCTTGCTATTGTTGTACGAGATTGTGATTAGGCTTGCTGACTGATGCTCTACTGTTTAACGTGTTTCGGATTACGACGACGACTGCGCATTCTATTATTAGAATACGCTACTTACGCTATTGGCTACTTACGAGTTCGAGCGGAGCTGGAACTAGCTCCCTTACTTGTATTTAAGTTCGTAGTACGACAGACCAGGATCCCCATCTTGGTCTTCTTCCAATACCACCACTTCTACTCGTCTTCTGTACTAGGGACTCGCAGTGTCCCTAAGTGAGCTAGCTCCGGCATATCCCTCTACGACCAAGAAGGGATCCCCATGACCGCATCTCCATCTTCCTTAGCGAATGGTAGATCAGCCGACCGTGACCTATCCACCCGGTACCACGTGTCATCTTGTCTTCGAATATCTCAACTCCCGCACCGCTCGACCGACCCATTGCTACTACATCGTCGACAACCTCGATTGGGAGTATATCCGCCGAGTCCCCAACCCCCCTCCGAACGTTCCTATAGCAGAGACGTTATACACCTATAGGGATTCTACAGGCACGTACTGGCCTCACCCCGCAGTCTTTCCCGAGCACTCGGACAACCACAGGTTTCATCCCCGAGGGAACCCACGTCACAACAGCGTCTAAGTCAGACCTACGTCTGTGGTAGACGTTACAAGCAGTGCGTGGGCCGAGCGGTGCGAGAGTTGAGATATTCAAAGACGAGATGACACGTGGTACCAGGCGGGTAAGTCACGGTCTGCTGATCTACCATTCACGAAGGAAGATGGAGATGAAGTCGCGGGAATCCCTCCTTGGTCTCGAGGGGATATGCCGGAGCTAGCTCACTTAGGGACTCTGCCAGTCCCTAGCACAGAAGACGAGTAGAGAATGTGGTATTTCGAAGAAGACCAAGATAGGGATCTCAGTCTGTACTACTGCGAACTTAAATACAAGTAAGGGAGCTAGTTCCAGCTCCGCTCGAACTCGTAAGTAGCCAATAGCGTAAGTAGCGTATCCTAATAATAGAATGCGCAGTCGTCATCGTAAGGCGAAATATGTACAACAATAGGAAGCGTCAGTCAGCAGGCATAATCACAATCTCGTACAACAATAGAGGTCATCAGTCAGCACAACATGAGGCGTTAAGATCTGTAGTCCATGACGTATTACTGCAAATGTGTCGAGTCATCACGATCACGTCAGAGTTCACAACCGGGCCGGGCAATCCACAGGCGAAACATAACAAAATACATGTAAGGGAGCCAGTTCTAGCTCCGCTCGAACTTGTATGTAGCCAATAGCGTAAGTAGCGTAAATCCTAGGACAGGGATCCTAGGAATCAGTCATCCACAACATAATACTAGTATCGTACAACAATAGGACTTGGAGACGGGCGCATAAGACGTATCACGTACAACAATAGAGAGTATCAGTCAGCCAGAACACGAGGTAACAAGATCCGAAGTCCATGACGTATTACTACTGACATACTGAGTCATCACGAGTACGTCAGAGTTCACAACCGGGCCGGGCAGTCCGAGAACAAAACGTAACATCACCCCCTTTTCAGGTTCAAGCCCCAGCTTGACCGCGCATGATGGCCAGGGGATTGGTGCCGACCTCGTGCAAAGCCCGGATTCGGGCTATCTCTTCGGCATCCGATTCCGCTTTGGGTCCACGATGGAGCGAGGCCTGCACGTTCTCGATGTGGTCGACTGCGTGGGCTCGCTGGAGTTGGGCGACACACCTGTTGCGCTCGATCTTGATCCTTTCCAACTTCATCTGTTCGGCGGCTAGCCGATGCTGCTGGGCACGCCAACCCAGCGTCATGCAACGATAGCAGTGGACCTCCACCATGAGGGTCGCATCCTTCATGTGAAGGAGCGCCTGGTCGACCAAATCGACTAGTCCTGTGTCGGAGAGCAGGAACGTGAGGTCGTCGTCGGTGTAAGTGGGGGCAGAGGACTGTTTGTCGTAGTAGGGGACAGCATGGACAGGCTTTCCATACTGTTGGTTGCACCCGGCTCTGAAGGCCAGGACGAAGGGGTCGGCAGTGAGGATGAGCTGAGTATACCGGGCGGGCCAAAGTCGTTCCTGAGCGTTGCGAATCTGAAAGGGAATGTAATGTACTCCCCTGTTGAACTGGTATCCCCTGGGAGGGGGTGTCTCCGGCCGATCTTCGGCCTCCTGCACAAGTTCCTCCGCTTGATCTGTGCGAAGCACGGATGGATGTGCCGCCGGTAATGTGATAGCCTCCCCGGTGGGTCTGCATAGCGGGGGGGTTTCCGAGTGTGTCGTGGTGAGATGGGTGGCGTAACGTAGATATTGATGTGCCTCGAGACGCTCGGCTGGGTCGTACGGATCCCCGCCCTCATCGGGCCCTGGCGGGGTCGCTGGCCGACTGGGTACATAACCCTGTTTGTCGCCCGCTGGAGTAGGCGCTCTGGTCAGGACATAGTTGCTTCCGAGGCGACTGGGCTGGTTGGTCTCAGAATAAAGAGTGGGGGACGGTGAAGGAACTCGGGATGACGGGGTGGAAGGAGGACGATCTCCTCATTGGTAAAGGGCGAGGGTAGACGACAGGGGTGACGGTGGCGTGGACTGTACTCGGTAAGGTGCAGATAGCTCGGTATTGATGACATATCGGAAGTTGACTGGGGAGGAAGGACGCATGAGTAGTGGTGGTAGTGGAGGAAGGAGATGGGGACGTCTCTTGGGATCTCCCTGCGCTTATATGCGTTTCGCGAGTGGGGTTAGAATTTTTGAATTCCCAAATTGCATCGTCTGCGAATATGTCATCCTTATCGACCCATTGGTTGTCCGAGTCTGGGTATCCCTTCCATTTGACTAAGTACTGCAGTTTGTGACTTCTGCCGAATCACCGAGAGTCTAGAATCTTCTCGACCTCGTATTTGTTATGCTCCAGCGGGCGTACCTTCCGGAGTTCGGCACTCGACGGGAAACTTGGGGGTTCTTGCGGTATCATGGTGGCGACCAAGACTTTGGCTGGTCTATCTTCCAGCCGGATTCTCGAGATCTTGGGATTTGCTGAGTTCTTCAAGGGTTTGGACTACGCCGTAGGCGATGACGACAAGGATATGCGTAATGCGAGTGGCAAAGAAGAAGAGGAGAACGTGCTCAAGCAAAGGAGACAGGATCGGAGAGGGGATAACTATACAGGGGCTGCCTGTATCTGCTTCGGTCTACTTGTAGGCTGGTAGAATACAAGAAGTCAAGCTGAGGGATATCAGCGAGACTGGGGTGCTACTTATACACTTCCAAGGAGCTTTCAAGCTCAGCTTGGAGTCCGAAACCTAGTACGTATCGTCCAATCGTAAGTGAAACAACATGAGTCAGGGGCATACAGTCACAGGGTCAACAATGAGGCAAAGGTGAAACGGGGTCAGACGTCCATCAATCAGTGGCTGAAACATACAACTCCTGGGCGCATCAAGCCACAGGCACAATCAGACAATCCATCAGAAACTAGGAACCATACAATCCATGAGGCAGATCCAATCACGATCCAGGCACAAGCTCATCTGGATCCTTCTGGTGCGAGTCTAGACCAGGTCACGTGCCAGGGTCACGTGACGGGCGCTTGACATCTTCTTCGGCTATTCCCAGGGCGCTTGCCAGCCCGGGTCACGTTCGTAATGCAGGATGTTTCCGGGGTCGATTCCTTCACTTCTGGCGGCTGCAACCCATTCTGCGCGGTACTGCTCGGCGGTGCTGCACGAGTCTGCACTGGTCGCGCGGGGTTCGGGGCGAAACGCAACAGTATTCTTCTTCACCACTGACTAGATCCAGTGGTGGGCACTGATAATTTGGTCCGTGCGTGGGTGTCTCGCGATAGGGCATAAGAAGGTCCACATGGAACACTGGGTGGATCTGCCACTGTGTGGGAAGTTCGAGATGATAGTTGACTGCGGACATCACCTGGATAACCCTAAAGGGGCCATGGTGTCTTGCCGCTAGTTTCGCTGTTGGTTGATGCGTGCATAAGTGGCGTCCTTCCAGCCACACTTGATCCCCTATTTGGAACTTGGGTGTATCTTTAGCCTTGATCCACCCTTGCTGCGCTTTGATCATCAGTGATTGCGCGCGCTGGCGGAGTTCCTTGAACTGTTTGACCCTGAGTGCCACTTGTGGAATCAGTGATGGTCTATCGGTCCAATCGGCGTGTGAATTGTATCCCATAAGGAGCTGGAACGGGGATTCTTTAGTGGTTTCGCTTGGCCAGTTGTTATGTGTGAACTCAGCCATGGGGAGGTAGTGGATCCAATCGTCCTGTCGTTCATTAACCCAGAACCGCAGGTATTGTTCTAGCCACTGGTTGGTACGTTCTGATTGTCCGTCTGTGCGTGGATGGTATGCCGTGGAGATGTTTTGCTCAATTCCCAGGATTCTGCATAGTTCTCGTGTGAACTTTGATGCGAACCGTGGGTCTCTGTCACTGATTATTTTGCCAGGTAATCTGAAT
This sequence comes from Lactarius vividus, assembly GCA_021527035.1. NCBI lineage: Eukaryota > Fungi > Basidiomycota > Agaricomycetes > Russulales > Russulaceae > Lactarius > Lactarius vividus. The sequence goes on along the minus strand of JAKELG010000406.1, from coordinate 8,403 downwards.
CGAGGGAAAACGTGTTTTATGTACAGGGCGGCAGTTCCTTCCGCCGATATCTCTTCTTGGCAGGGGATGAACAGGGACATCTTTGTACAGTCATGATCTGTTATCGTGAGGATCGTATCACAGTTCTGTGCCACAGGGAGTTTAGTGATGAAATCAAGGGCAATGGTTTCGAACGGCATAGCTTCTGGTTTGGGGAATATTGGGCGCAGTGGCACCTTGATGGCCCTGGTGTTGACCTTGATTCTTTGGCAGTTGGCGCAGCCCTTGACGTAGTCCATGACTTCTTGGCGTAGTCCAGGCCACCAGTAGTATCGCTCCACGAGTTTGATTGTACGGCTGATTCCGGGGTGTCCATATATGGGGGGGTCATGATGCATTTTGATGATCTCACGCTTCTCGTGGATGCCTCCTGTGACTGCGCATCTTCTGTCTTTGTACCATGTGCCTTCGATCAGTTTGAGGCCATGTGGGTCTACCCAAGGTCGTATTTTGTCATTGTCCTGTGCGTATATCAGGTTGATCTTTCCATTTCTTGCACTGATATGGTGGCACTGATTCGGAGTGGGTCTTCCGTGGTGTCCAGTGAGGTGGCCCTAATGAAGACTTCATCTGGTAGTACCGTGACATGTTCGTTATCTCCTTCTCCTTGGTCATAGTCCGGGCGTCTAGATAGGGCATCGGCTCTTCCGTTTGCCGTTCCTTTGATGTGGTGGATTTCGATGTCATATTCAGAGAGTTCTAGTACTTCCCGGGCTACTCGGCGGCTTATCTTTTGTGGGGAGCGCCAATATTGTAGGTTCATATGATCTGAGAATACTTTGATCTTATGCGGGGATCCTGCTAGATAGTGGCACCAATTCCTGAGTGCTTTGACGATTGCTAGAAGCTCTAGATTGTAGATATCGTAGTTCCATTCCACGGCGCTGAGAGTGTTCGAGTAATATGCGATAGGGTGTCTTTTGCTGTCTTCTTTGCGCTGGAGTAGTACTGCTCCCACAGCGAATCCCGATGCGTCTACTTCCAATTCGAATTGGTCTTCCAGGTTGGCGTGTGCGAGTACTGGTTCTTCCGTGACGAGGTTCTTGATTTTGTCGAAGGCTTCTTGTTCTGTGGTTGTCCATGTCCATTCGGTGTCTTTGCGTGTGAGTTTGTTGAGGGGTCGTGCATAGGTGGCAAAATTTCGAATGAAAGCGCGGTAAAAGTTGCAGAAGCCTAAAAATGATCGCACCTGTTTGATGTTTTTTTGGAGTGGGCCACTCTTTGATGCCGGAAATTTTGACAGGGTCCATGTGAGTCACCCCCTTTTCAATGATTACCCCCAGGTAATCAATGCTAGGGGTGTGGAAGATGCACTTCTCCGGTTTGAGGAAGAGGTCGTTTTGTTCCAGTAGGTCTAGAATGTCGTGTACTGCGTTGATGTGTGCCTGTTCGTTAGACTGTGTGGCAATGCCAATGTCGTCCATATATACCCTGATGCTCGTTCCTTTTGTTTCATGGTGCGCGATGAGGTCTTTGCAGATCTTGTTCATCATTGTTTGGAAGGTTGCCGGGGAGTTTGTTAGTCTGAAGAACATTACCGTGGGTTCAAAAAGTCCATAGCGCGTTTTGAATGCAGCCTTTTCCTGGTCCCCTTCTTTGATGCACATGTTGTTGTACCCCCAGCGAATGTCGAGTTTGGTAAATATGAAGGCTCCGCTGAGGTCTGCGATAAGTTCCGGTATAAGAGGGAGTGGGTATTGATTGCGTATGGTCCATTTGTTGATATTCCAGTAGTCCTGTACTGGGCGTAGTTTTCCGTCCTTCTTTTTGATGAAGAAGAAGGATGATGCGTACAGGGATTTAGAGGGTCTGATGTACCCTTTTGCCAGTTGTTCGTCGATCCATTCCTTCAGCGCTTTGTCTTCTGCTTGGCTCATTGGGTAGACCTTGCAGTTGATGGTGTCTGGGGCGTCTGGTTTGAACTCGATGGCATGGTCCCATGGCTTGGAGAGGGGGAAGCGATGTGATTCTTCTTCGCTGAAGATCTTGGTGTGTCGCTGGTACTCTTCCAGGATGGCCTTCTTCTCCGTGTATTGTTGCGCTTCAATCGCTAGTTCGGTCGATGTGGTGGCTCGTAGTCATGTTGCCTCCGGGTCACATTCTTGTCATAGTTGTTCCTCGATGCGCGACTTGTTGGGTATTCCTAGCAACTTCTGGACTACCAATCGGGCAATGATGGGGTCTATACGTGGTTTGGTGGGATTGATAGTGCGCAGTACGATTGGGTACTCAGCTTTGTTGAGGGTGGCGGACGCCCATTGGATATTAGGTTGGAATGTCGCCAACCATGGATATCCTAGGATAAGGTCTTCCCCTCCTACATCGGTGACGAGGAATCTCATGTCCTTCTTGATTCCTTTCGTTTCAACTTCTAGATCCACGCAGTGGGTAATCTTGCCCCCTTTGTTGTGCGTGCCGTCGATATTCCAGATCTTTTGATGGCGATCTAATTCTTTGAGGCCTAGCCTCATTCTTTTTGCAAAGTCCGGATGGATAAAGTTGTTAGTGGCTCTGGAGTCCACTAATGCTTGTTTGTCGGCCATGGCATAACTTGCGCGCAATGAAACTGGAACATGCATAGATTGATAGCACGTTATGAACACAGAATTACACCGTAGTGCCCTCACCCAGGCCATCGGGTTCAGGCGCTTTGAAAATCCTCTCGCCCCATTAGGTCCCGGACTACCAAATCCCTTGCTTCTTCGTCGAGGTTTTGAACTCTGTTTATCCAGCTGGTCGCCCGTTCTTGTGGCGTCTCAGTGGTGGCACGGGCACCACGGCTACTACTGCCGTCATCTTTGAATTGGATCAGAGGTTCGTCGTGCACGCTTTGTACCTCTTCGATGAAAGCCCCGTGTCCTTGGCGTGGTTGCCAGTTCGCGTTGTTGCGCGGGCGGCGGGGCTGGAGACAGTTACGGGAGAAATGTCCTGGTTTTCCGCAGTTGAAGCAGTTGATGTTCTTCATATCGTCGACTCCTCTCCCTTGTTGACGATTTCCTTGTGCCGTGTAAGGTGGTTTGGTGTAGTCTATTTCTTCCGATCCCATGAGGTGAGCGCGGACCCTTCCTGGGGTGGTGTCCATGGCGTCCGGATGGTTCCAGAATGCTTGCCATCCTTGGCGTGGCTGCTGTGGACGATTTGGAGCGTTGAAAGTTCTGAGAGACGTGTTGCCTGGCTTACCGGGCCCTGGGGGTTTACGTCCCCCCAAATGCATTTGCAGATGCATCCATTTGCACTGCTGCTCCAGGATGGCTACTTTCCATTGGGCGTAGGTGTTAGGGCTGTGGAAGTTGTAGGCGTTCTTGTAGAGCTCCACTGGGAGTCCACTGGTGAATTTGTCGAGAACTAGAGAATCGTTGAAACGATATCCTGCTTCTTGTACCACTTTCTCGAATTTGGCGATATAGGAATCGATGTCTTGCCCTTCCATTCTGAACCCTTTCTGGAGGTCTTGTTGGGCATGTTCCCTTTTAAGGGTGTCGGCGAAGGTGTTGCGGAAGCCTAGTTCAATGGCCTCCCAGATCCACTTGTCGTATGGTCTGTGCTTGGCTTTATACGCCTTGACCCATTTGGCGGTGGACAGGACCCATTCGTTGATGTGATCGCCTTGGATATAAGTGAGGAAAATCAGTGCTTTGCGGTAAGGGAGGGTGAACGCAGGGTTGTTGTAGTTGGTTTCAACGAACAGTTCCCACTGAGTGAGGAACTGTTGAACCTTGGTGTGATCTCCAGTGAATACCAGAGGTTCTTTGCCCATAAACTTTTCGGGTTTGGTTCCACTTGATACGTTTGGACCGGTGAAGAGGGGTCCTCCAGGGTCTCCTCCTCCGTGTCCTCCTGGAGGGGGTCCTTCTCCGTGACTGATACGTGCGGGTTCCTGAAAGGTAGTGGGTTGCTCAGTGATGGTGGTCGTCATGTCTGTAGGGATAGACTTAGCTATTAATCCCAACTGTAGTTCTTCTTCTTCTGCTTGGGCTTTGAGGATACAAATTTCCTCAGGGTTGCTTGCGAGTGATGGGGAAGGTGTGGGTGTCTTTGGTGTGGGTGATCGAACGGGTTCTTCTTCCTGTCCGTCAAGTGGACCCCACTGATCTCTTGTGGTTACTTCGCTTTGTAGGATATCAAGGTGGAGGCTTGAGCCTGCTGGTCGAACAACTTGTAGTTTGTAGTGGAGTGCGTTCCACGTGAGTTCAGTCCAACAGGTGTGTTCGAAATTAAATTCTACAGGGATGAGTCCTGTAGTACCATCTTTGTAAGTATAGGAGACGACATAGCCTGGGTCTCCTTGTTCAGTCTGCCAAAATGCTCCCTTGAGGTATTGCTTGGGGACGTTGCGTTCCCCTCTTCTGTCAATGTGATACGGTCGGAATGGGATCCAAAGATCTCGGGTTGTTACTGCTGTGGAAGCCACATTGAAGGATCTTGGTCTTAATGTAACGTCTACCATGGACGTTAGCCTGACTTAGGCGTCGGTGTAATGTGGGTTCCCTTCTGGTCGGAAACGATGATTGTTGGGAGAATCCAGGAATACCGTGGGATGTCGCTGATAGGCTCCGAGCTGGTCACGATAAGTATAGAGAGGAAGGTCGAGTGGGACGTTTGGGGGGATTGAAGGGACTTTACGGATATACCTCCAGCTGGGATGGTCGACGATGTAGTAACACTTGTAGGGCCTTGCAGTGTGGGAGTTGAGATATTCGAAGATGAGATGACACGTGGTACTGGGCGGGTAAGAGACAGTTGGCGTATCCACCATTCACAAGGGAACTGGGGATTAGAGGTCACGGGGATCCCTTCTTGGTCTAAGGGATATGCCGGAGCTAGGTCACTTAGTGTTACGTCTACCACGGACGTTCGTCTGACTTAGACGCTGTTATAACGTGGGTTCCCTCGGGGGTAGAACCTGTGGTTGTCCGAGTGCTCAGGAAAAACTGCGGGGTGAGGCCAATACGTGCCTGTGGAATCCCGATAGGTGTACAACGTCTCTTGTATGGGGACGTGTGGTGGAGGTTGAGGGACTTTGCGGATATACTCCCACTCGAGGTTGTCAATGATGTAATAGCAGTGCGTGGGTCGAGCGGTGCGAGAGTTGAGATATTCAAAGACGAGATGACACGTGGTACCAGGCGGGTAAGTCACGGTCTGCTGATCTACCATTCACGAAGGAAGATGGAGATGAAGTCACGGGGATCCCTCCTTGGTCTTGAGGGGATATGCCGGAGCTAGTTCACTTAGGGACTCTGCCAGTCCCTAGCACAGAAGGCGAGTAGAGGATGTGGTATTTCGAAGAAGACCAAGATGGGGATCTCGGTCTGTACTACTGCAAACTTAAATACAAGTAAGGGAGCTAGTTCCAGCTCCGCTCGAACTCGTAAGTAGCCAATAGCGTAAGTAGCGTATCCTAATAATAGAATGCGCAGTCGTCATCGTAAGGCGAAATACGTACAACAATAGGAAGCATCAGTCAGCAGGCATAATCACAATCTCGTACAACAATAGAGGTCATCAGTCAGCACAACATGAGGCGTTAAGATCCGTAGTCCATGACGTATTACTGCAAATGTGTCGAGTCATCACGATCATGTCAGAGTTCACAACCGGGCCGGGCAATCCACAGGCAAAACGTAACACTTAGGAGTCAATGGGACTCCTAGCACAATAGACGAGTTGAGAAGTGGTATTCAAAGAAGACCAAGATGGGGATCCTGGTCCGTAATACTACAAGCTTAAATACATGTAAGGGAGCCAGTTCTAGCTCCGCTCAAACTCATATGTAGCCAATAGCGTAAGTAGCGTAAATCCTAGGACAGGGATCCTAGGAATCAGTCATCCACAACATAATACTAGTATCGTACAACAATAGGACTCGGAGACGGGCGCATAAGACGTATCACATACAACAATAGAGAGTATCAGTCAGCCAGAACACGAGGTAACAAGATCCGAAGTCCATGATGTATTACTACTGACATACCGAGTCATCACGAGTACGTCAGAGTTCACAACCAGGCCGGGCAGTCCGAGAATGAAACGTAACAAGCACCCAGCCGACGATGGGGTTGAGCAGTGGCCCAACTACTGGACCTAGTGGAGGCATACATGGTAGTGGTGGAGGCCCACTGGGTGGCGGTGCCCCTGGTGGTGGTGGAGGTGGTCCAGGTGGAGGAGCCCCTGGTGGCGGTCCCCCAGGAGGAGGTGCGCTCCCCATGGCCCACCCCAGGGCAGTACCAGCACTGGGAGGGGGCAAACTTGGGGGCAACCCACCACCCGTCTTCAATGGAAATCGAGAGGAGAGTCGAAACTTTCTTCGATCCTTTTGAATTTATCGAGGAATGAACCCCACCGTAGACCAGCTCACGGTGCCCTATTCGCGAGCCATGACCTTCCTTTCTTATATGAGGGGGCATTTGGTAGACGACTGGGTAGATGAGCAGACTGCATGGCTGGACGCCCAAATAGCAGGAGGGGTACTGCACAACCAAGAAAACCTATGGAACATGGTCTTGGACCAGTTCATGAATGCCTACACCGACACCACCGAACGAACCAGAGCACGCCAAGAAATCGACAAGCTGAAGATGGTTGGCAAAGACATCGACACGTATATTGCCAAATTCCAGAACCTCACAACAAAAGCCAGCTATAATCCAGACAAAGCCAATGTCATTGAGAAATTCCAAGCAGGACTCCCTGACAACCTTGTAATCAACGCCATACGCTTTCAGCACCCCATTACGTGGGATCAATGGAAAGCAGCAGCAAGACTTCAGCAAGCTGAATACCTCATGCTGAAGCCTCGCCTCACATGCAATCGGCAAAACGAGAAATGAGGTGGTCACACCCGAGACCAGTGGGTCCAAGCCCTTAACAAGGCACGTGACCCAAACGCCATGGATATTAGCCGCACTAGAGCCCACGCAACCCTCACAGACGCTGAGAAGCAAAGGATGGTCGCGGAGGGAAGATATTTTTGATGCGGAGAAAAAGGTCATGTGTGTAATGCTACCACTGCATCAGTCCGACTTGGACTCGTATAATGGCGTTCACGACTTAGCAGGTTTCGAGAAGTCCTTCAGTGTCTCGGTAATTCCATAGAAAACGACTAAGGCGATCCAGAGCACGCGTCCGAGTAGTACTAAGGCAACTCCGAGCAGATGACTCAAGGAGGCCAGGATCCTAGACACGAAGGTCAGGGTGATGGGGGAGTCTTCGACAGTACAGAGGCACGAAGGCCCTAAGACGAGTGATGAAAGTGGTATTTGAGAAGAAGACCAAGATGGCGTATCTTGGTCTTCATACCCCATTATTTATACAAATTGCAGAGGCAGCTTTAAAGCTCCTCTATGAAATCCGAGTCCAGTAGCGTAAGTAGCTCAAACCCTACTACTGCTATCCTAGTAATGAGTCACAGTAACTATCACATGTTACCGCGACTGTGCTGACTGATGCGGAAGTCCATGACTAATACTCACTTACTACCGTAGTCATAACCATATAGTAAGCGTCCACGTCAATCTTCGTACCGTATGATAAGTCCAAGAAGTCCGGCTGTTACAATGTGTCGTGTAATTGCCCACAAAAGGGCACTCGCGCTGCTCAAGCCACAAGTGACGGAGGAGCGCCTCCTCCTGTCCCCTCTACCTCCACAGTATCGCCTCCCCCCCTCGTTACTCGAGTCGCCATATCAGCAAACCGTGTACTGTCGAATGATGAAGCAGCTGACGCTCAGATTGCAGCATTGGCCGCTCAGCCAAAAGAGGTGCAGGACCTCTTGGTGGAAAAGCTTTTTGGAGGAAAGGATTTTCCGAACACCTAAACCCGTCGGCCTGGGCAAGGGCGCTACATGTGTACTATAGCAGATATCGATCCATGCGAAGGGTTTTAGGGTTTAGGGTAGAAGTTGCTACGCACCGAAGGTGCGTCTGAAACGATGAAGCGTGAATAGGGCCAATGGCGCTGGGGGATTCCCATTGCCGACCCATTTCGCTTTATGCTCATCAGGGCCCGTATTCAAAGTCAGATTTTACCTCCGCCACCCCCAACCATTCAGGCTGATGGGGTGTAATCTGTTGGGGTTGCGTCATTGTTCTTCAACTTACTGGGGTAACGTCAATACCCCAAAGAACAACTGTGGTGAAGAGAAAGTTCTGGCGTCAGCTTAATCCCAAGAACTAATGAAGACCTCTTCATCATCCACATACCAGGTGAAACAACATCCGTAGACAGGTAAACGCCGCTTGTCAAAGTAAAACTGATTCCCATCAAGAAATCTGACATCGGACGTACCTGCCGCCCATACGAGACTTATTGTAAGGGCGCCCTAGATTGACCTGAGATAACTCCGTTCCCTTGTGCCTGCCCCTA
>JAKELG010000405.1:0-33696 GCA_021527035.1 Lactarius vividus | reverse complement strand
CCCTGCTTTACAGTGGTTATATTATATCGATAGAGCGCTTTCCCAAATGGGTCGAGTAGGCGGGATCTCAGTGTTCGAATTTGTTTCAAAATTAAAAACACCGAGAATTACCAAAAACAGCTCGTATAAGTACTTATCCTCACTTCTCCGCTCCTTCAACCCATTTTGGGAAAGCGCTCGCGCTCTACTGATATGAAAACCGCTATAAAAAAGCTTGAACGTCTTTTTTTTTTTTTTGCCACCACATGAAACTAAGTGCTGTGTGTGTCAGGATATGAAGTGCCACAGGTGGGTGGGCGCTAGATTTTGCAGAGGGAGGAAAATCCAGCTAGTGGCGCCACGTGGCGACTGCGCAGTCCAGTCAAGGTAAGGTCCAAGTTACATACAACATCCAATGTGCCTTATGATAGCGGGTCCCTCACGGAAATTTAGAACAGGGACAAAAGATGCGCAGTCCAGTGAGCATCGTCATCTGATCCCCGAAGCTTGTCGTAGAGTACAACGATGGGGACCTTTTCTGCCGTAGGCTAAGGGCCTGGGTCCGGTGTAGGCGATGCAATAAACCCGTAGCCTCGCCAATATATGATAGCAATGTACTCTTGCAGTGACCCCATACTGTCAGTGCGCTAAAGTGAGGGTTAGGCGAACAAAAGCCGATGACATATGTAAGGGTGATATCCGGTTCTCAGGATTCCCGTTCCGGCCGTGTCTACGGCGAACTACCAAGCCCACAAACACATGAGACGGCGCGACGATTTGGGAGGAGAAAAAAACGAGGATCCACGTGCACTTGGTAGTAGTAGTTAGTAGGCGCATCGTATCGTATGTAGTAATAAAAAAAACTTCTAATACATGAATGAAGCAGGAAGAGATAGATGAGGAAGAGATGAGAAAAAAAAAAACCGTGTCCGTCGTCGGCTCGACCAGGGTGTCAGGGGCAGGCACTGTGTATACTAGTAGTATAATTCCCACCGCTGAGGGGACAGCTGGCAGAAAGGCTGTGTGACTGCGGCGCGATACACACCTCCACGCAAGTGTAAGCAACCCGGAGCTACACCGCACCCTGCTATCCACCCCGGCTGGGACCATGCGCACCTTCTTCGCTTCCGCCGCCACTGCCGAGGCCGTCTCCGCGGGAACGTTTACCTATCCGCGGGCTACGCGGTGCGTCAGCGGCGCCGGACAAAAAGTCTAGCCAAGACGATGACGAGCTCGAGTCGCCACCGCCGCTTCCGCCTCCTCCGGTGGTCGTCTGTGGGTGCTGGTGCTGGTTTCCGCTGGCGCCTCCCGCGTGCGTCGGTGGCGCAAACTGCGGCCAGTCGAACGTCAGCGGCGGCGCTAGGAAGTCGAACTCCGGATCGAGACCTACCCCGCTTGCGCCCGCGGGTCCAAACACGCTCGCGAAGAGGTCCTCCGTGCTCGGGCCGAAATGGGGCTGTGTGATCCGTGGTGGGTGATGTCGAGGTGAGGACACGTACACCGACGCTGCAGCCGCAGCCGTCTGCAGTAGGTGCAGTGGTGGCCCCCCGCTCCCGCCCCCACCGGGCCCGCCGCTGTTGACGCCGCCCCCTGTTGGTGAAGGGAACGACGCGGGGTGTGCAGTGCGCTGCCGTGCGCTAGCGTTGGCGAGGCGTCGTGGGAGGAGAAGCCGGGGAAGAAACCAGATTGGTATGCGTGGGCGTGTTGCTGGTGTTGTTGTTGCGGTGGTGGTGGTGGTAGTGGTGGTGGCGCAGGATGCTGGTGCGGGAGTGTTGGGAAGGCACCAGAGATGGGCGACGGGGCGGAACTTGAGCGGTCGTCCATCTTGGCACGCTTGCGTGGATTGGGAGAGGGCGCATACGAGGACGACGAACTACCACACGATTGCTGGTAGGGTGGGACTGGTGGGTGTGGCGGTCGGCGGAGACGGGAAGAGTCGACGACGATATGGGTCCGGTTCCCGGGAGGTGGAGATGAGGACGGTAGTCCATCTGGGAGGGATCAGTCAGGCAGAGGGTGGTAGGAGATTGCCGGACGTACTTCGGATGATGTCTTTGGTTTTGCTCCAGAAGGCTTGCCGCTATCGGGAATGGTCTTCCCCTTTACGCCGTCATGACGCATATACGAGGCGTTGGAGAGTCGTCTCCATCAGCGTCGTCATCATCGTCGCCCATATCGTCCAAGCGGGATTGGTTTGCACCTCCGGTAAAGTCATGGGGCGTACGAAGATCACGCTCTCCGTCAAACTGAGGCAAGGGGATGAGAGGACATAGGTGGAAAAAAAATCCATCTACCGCACCCTAATTTGACGTTGAACGAGGGTGTCGATATCGGTTGAACAACTGAAAGAGCTTGTCTGGGTGACCGGGTTTGCGCTCTGTGGACACGAGCGCGGGGGATAAAAATAGACATGTTGAATGACGGTTTGGAGAGAAAAAGAAATATAGGAGCGAGGCGTACCAAAGATGATGACGGCGACATCGACGGAACATAATACCCCGAGCTCGAATGCTTTTTAAAGAGGCCGGTTTTACGCTGAGGGAGGTGATGGTAATTTAAGAATGTGAGGAACCTATTTTTGAAAGCAAAGTCTTGGCAGTCGCCACTTGCCTTTAGAAAGGTGACGGACCGGGTTCGGTCGTTCTGAGTTAATGCACGTCAGACAGGGACAACGAAGGATATCAAAACGAATACGAGAATGCGAGAGCGCGACAACGCGGACAAGGGCAAAAGAGGACACGAATATTGAGATTGATACGAACCGTTATGGGCTGTATGGCTATCTTGCGTCTGCCCATTGATTCGAATCACGAAGGACTGAGGTGATGGGGTGGCATATGAATCCCTGGCGAGGATATAGGAAGAGGAGAGAAGAGAGAGAGAGCTGAGAGTGTGTGTGCGAATACGAGTGCGAGGGGAAGATGGGACTGAGAAGCCCTTCCGGGTGTAGACTCTTAGGGTATCCCTGTGGTCCTTTGGCTGAGGCTCGACTCGCAACTCGAACTCGGGCCTCGGTCGCGGCACCTCTGAATCCCGCGGCCCAATCGCAAATCGAATCGACTAACTTACAACCGAATGAGCTCCAGAAGTAATAGTAATTCCACTCAACGTCCTCGACCACCTATGCTAGCGTAAGCCCCAAATCCCCTCAGCACCTGACCTGACCCGCCCGTTTTCGTTGCGTCCCCGATCAAAGACCACCAGAAGTTTGTGGCTCCCTATCTAACGCCACCCTTCCCGTCCCCTTAACAATCAAAACAATCAATTTGAGATGCGATGGCAGTACCGCTTCGCTTTTCGTGACTTGTGGCTTCCCGGTCCAGTCTAGTCAATCTTGGCACCTTCAGATAGTTTAGGGGCACGCAACCCGCGACCTTTTCCCGCGAGGGACGCCGCGAGTCTCACGGGCCCCTTCTCCACGCATGGGAACCCCCCACCACGCACACGCCTTTTGTTATCTTCTCTGTTGCCGCCGCCCGTTATACCGTGTTCTGAAAATCGAGATCGAGCAGTCGAGTCCAGCCTCGGTCTCACGCTCTCGCTCGGGTGCAGTTGGCGCGATTATTAGTGAATCGGTCGTTCTTCTTTCGTTCTCTGGTTCGTGTGTCCGTTCGACCATTCGTCCCCCGCAATGGGCGCTCCGATGTCCTCGAGTTCAGAACTCTTCCCATCGACTCTCCCATCTCCGCTCCCCCGACTCGCCGCCGGTAATATGGCTATTCGGCTACGTGACATTATGCCTGTGTACCCTCGCGGTGCCGGCTCGCATTTGCAGGGTTGCTCACTCCACACTCCAGCAGTTTGGTTTTCTCTGGCGAGAGACATCTCCCTATGACCCTCTTTTTTTTTTTTTTTTTCTTCTCCATTTGACTTTGACTCGGTTGATTCGCCTCCTTGCATATATCGACGTTTTGTCACCTGCTTCCCCCTTTGGTCCCGTCTTACGATGCGGTCTTTGTGCTATCACATGGCGCTCTTCTCTAGTGTCTGGGCCTAGGTGACCCGAAATCGATCCTTCCTTGGGCTGTGCAGTGCTCTCCTCTCTCCGATTTCCCCTTTCATTGTGCTTCTCAAGCTGAGATGTTTCGCAGTAGCTTCGTTGTTTCCAACAGGTGATGGCTCTATCACCATCTCATTGGTGGACAAGAAGTCTCACCGTGACCCTGTCTGAAGAATCCATTGTGCCATTGTTCGAAAAGAGAACAAGCTCCTCTCGCTATCTCTGGGTCAGTCGCCGAAAAAGAAAAAAGCCGCGGGGTCCGACACGGGGCAAATCTCGGACATGGCGGATGAATACGGTGGATACAGATAGCTGTCGATTGCGGCGATTTTGCGATCGCCTGTGATCTTTCCCCGTGTGGGACACGGCACCGACAGAGTATACTGTACTGGGGCGGCTGTTGCAACGGCAACTGCACGACCCTACGTTTAACTTGCCCACCCACCTCCATCTGTCCGTTCGTTCACGACGTCAAGGAGCAGCCCCGGGGGGATACCAGTTCGTTCATTGCACGACGTGGTCGTTCTTTCGTCGTCGGGGGGAAAAACCTCGCTTGTTCTTGAGGGTACTCGTCCGATCCCTGTGCCCGAGTCCGGAAATATTGCACGACCCTTCACGCTATCGAACTTTTTTTTTTTTTTTGTTACGTCTCGTCGCCATTCGTGCGTGTACACGTATGTTGTAGGTATGTGGCGATCTACGGAAGGGGCGTCGAGCTAGGGCTGGGCTCTGGGGCTGGGGCAGAACCAGCACCCTTCCCTCACCCTGTCTCAGTCTAGAATTCGATCTGATCCCCTTGCGTCTGCGTCTACCCTGGCATCATGTACACGGGTGGTGGCGGCGCCGTTCCCCTTGCAACTTCCCCTTCTCAAGAAAGAATGTCGGTGATTATACGTCGTCGGTGTTTCTTGGATTGAGGTCTCGCTAAAGCCCCACCCCCCCCTCGCTGGCAGGGCTTATCTTTCTCCCGCGTGCGTACGCGAATGTGGAAGGCCGCATACGTACGCATGTGCCCCATATCTTGACCCACTTTTTGTGTTTTTTTTTTTTTTTTTTCAGGCGAAATTATTTTCCCCGGTGCATAATCATGATTCGTGCCCAGGCACTCTACACCACCTTCGCTCAGAGGTCGTAATCTTGTGATTTCCAAAAAAGCACAGAAAAGGATACGGGCAAGGACCCGAAAGGAAACAAGAGCGTCGTGCTGGTACAGTACATATCGTAACCGTAGGTCGGGACCAACGCGATCATCACATATGCTACTCGCTACTCGTTGCGTTGTCACCGAGGAGTTGGGTGAGCTGCCGAGATACCTGCCGCACGATATACGATATATCCACGTCGCCTCAATGAACAATCGTGGCGTTGTTCTCGTGTTCGCTGTCATCTAGTGTTTTTTCGTCCCATCGGGGGGACACCGTGCCGCGGGCGAGGGGAACCCTCGTTGCACGCAGAAATTTGAAGCACTTCGTCTAACTGACGTCAGCGCGCCTATATGGCGCAGGGACATGGCGAGCCAAACCGACGATTTTTAATCGTCGGGACGACCGTCGGTCGGTCGGTCCTGCCAACTTGCAAAGGGGGCGGCAAGTGCCGCAGAACAGAACCGTGATCACGATCGGCGCTTATGGGCCCGCAGCGTGTGCGGTGCAGTCCAGGCAGGGAAGCGTGGAGAAAAGTCGGCATTCCCGGGCCCGCGGCGCCCCTCTCTAAGTACCGATTCGAGCTTTTTTTTTTTCACGAGACGCCTCGGATGAGCGAGGCGGCCCTGAAATGGCCTGAAACGTCGACTGTGGCTTTGGAACATGTAACTTGTCGTGTCGTGACAGTAGCGGTGACTCAGCCGTATACGTACGTGTTTATTGTGAAGGAACACCTTGAGTTGATGAAAACACACAGCTTATCTCCGTCTATCCTCCATCGCGTGCTGATGGGGACCAAGGATGGAACATGCTGGTAGTACACACAGTACACAAGATCTACATGCTCCGCGGAATTCTGGATTTGACAGATCCTCATTGAAATTTTCTCATCCTGCCCCCCCCCCCCCTCCTAGACTACATATATGAAGAACATGCCGACAGGGCTCGGGTTCTCCGAATCCCAACAGTGACTCGGAGTTTCGTCCAGGTTGTCTTATCGTGTTTCATTCAATATCATGTTTCTAGATCTCGATGCAATTTCGGGCCGCCCCGCTGCGGACCGTGTGCGTCCTGAATTCAGTCTTTGGAAACTTTGGCAAGATTCTTGCTTGGCTTTTTTGAATGCAAGGCGTGCCGAAATTGGCTCGTGGGGGGCGAACAAAAACACGTCCTTGAGGCGCTCTGCCCTGTGGGGCGGTGTCGTTGGTATGGTATGTAGTTTCGGAGGAGCCTGGCGTCGACCCCTCTCGTAATCACGTGATACGGAAAGCCTTCACGAATGTCGCTAAGTTACATGCACTCATTTGGACGCAGGACAAGTTGGCTCGTGTGTATCTATCTATCTAGAGCGGACGGAGAGCGAGCCGTGCCATCGTTCCCCCCCACCTCGACGCCCCAATTCAGCACATGCACCAGCGCCCGTTCCGCTCGCTCGAACACGGTGCATCCGATTACCCGTGAGCGCTTCTCATCATGTCGTCGTCGAGGTGTTCAGGAAGCGCCTGGTCGCCGATGGACTGAAACTGAAATCGAGTCGTTGGGGCCATGCCATCCTTGATCAAGCTCCTTCTGGGCTTCTGTGATGAAGGTATCTGACAACTTCGCCTTGGGTGGGGGAGTCCATCACGAGTCAGCAGCTCTGCTACGTACACTGCCATGCCATGCGATCGCATCGAACTGCCATCTTCGATCATCGTGGCGGTACTACTTCGGAAGTTACACGGGCTGACAATTGGGAGAGAGAAGGAAGTCCCAAGCGCACGTGCTCGGAGTTTCGTTCTTGCGCCGTGCGCCGTGCACTGGCATAGCAGCCTCGCACGGAGCTACGGATGTGGCGAGACGCTCACACAGGAGGCCTTTGCGCTCCGGGGCTTACTCGGCTGCTTACGTCTTCTCATGCAGGAGGTAACGAGGCGAGGCATCTTGGAATCAGATGCGCCGACGGACATTTAACAGACCGTGAGACCAGCACCTCGTTGCTGCGGCGTAGCCAATATCTGTACTACCATGAAGCCGAGCGCCCGAATCTCCAAGGCGGATTGAATGTTTCTGCAGAGATCAGAACAAACTCAATTCAATTCCAATGGAATCCATAAAATGGAAGGTAATAAAGGGTCTGCTAGTTAATTTAAACGGAGCTATACTGTATTGATAAAGATATGTCAAAAAGATACACAACGGCTAGTTGCACTCTGCTTCTAGCACTTGATAGAGGTTGTCAGGGAGAGATGTCGTTGCAGTAATAGTGCCACTTACACATACACATGCCCGTGCGGATCGTTGAGAACTGCCAAGGGGTATCAGTACGTGTCCATACGACAAATGCAGATGGCACTCGCTTTGAACTGGCTGCCGCTGAGCACGACGATATCCCCGTGAACCATCGTCACGCGGAGGCACTCTCTCCTCGGTTTGCCGTTCAACTTGACGTTGGGATCTGAGGGGAGTGAGAGAAACGCGATGTCTGCACCGAGGCAGAGCAGGACGAGATGTTTGGTGCCCGGAGAGAACGTTTGGATGTGCTGCAGCGGGTGCCCTCATAAGCGACGATCCAAGGCACGACGGGGAGTACGCACCTTGCCGACCGATATCCACGCGTGCACGCGCAGTGCACGGACTTTGAGGGGCCCCAAGTCGCGGCAGTACGTGTTCAGCGCGTTCTCAATGAACGCCGCCTGCTGGTCCCAGACGCTTTGTCCATTACGCCCGAGCGCGGGGTCGTCCCCGGATTCGATCTGTGGCGTGACGAATACCGACGTGCCGATGCTGCGCTCGATGCGTACGTCGCGCTGCAGCGTTTCGAAGAGCGCCGAGGCGTCCCCTTGCAGCAGTTCCCTGTTTCCGTTGAACACATGGCGCACGTCGACGGTGCCACCAGATGGAAGAAGGTTCGAAGGGGTAACCGAGGGGCCAGAGTCCAGGTGATAGTGGAACAAACGCGCCCCGTTGTCAAAGGCGGCGGCCGGTTCTGCGGTTGTGGGCGCGGTCCACTTGTCGTCGGGAGCGACCGTCGCGGAGTTGACCTTCCCATCGCGGGTGGAGAACGCGGTGATTACCCAGCCGGTCTCCCTCCGCGGGTCTGTCTTTGAGTCGCATCCGCTGCCTTCACAGACGCGATGTCGAAGAAAGCGTTGCACGTTGATGCGGCCGCACGCCGTACAATAATAGCCCACGGGGAAATTACCGCTCGCGGTGGCGTTCTCTGTGAAGGGTGCGAGGAGAGGAAGCGGCAGCAGCAAGCGAGAAACCCCAGTTTCATGATATGATTCTGGTGTGGGAGAGGCGGCACTCTGGGAGGACTCGGACTGGTCAGGCTGCTGGGGAGGCTCCGGTTCCCACCAGGGCCGCATGATACGCGTCGACCACTCAAGATCGCCCTGCTTGTCGTCCTTAAGCTGATCCTCGCCCCCGGGCACCCATTCCAGAGTAAAGCGCCAGGCGCGTTGCCCGGTGAGCGCCTTCGGATTGGTACTTCGCCGCAGCCGTGTATCCACCTGGCGAAAGACAAGAGACCCGCAATGAATTGAAACCGTTTTTCTGGCCGAATGGCAGACATGAAATCACCTTGACCCCAGATATCCTAAACAGCCCTAACCAGAAGTATCCGATCTCCGACGGGAGTTTCCAGGGAACTAGCAGTGAATTGCGCGCAAGCACTGGGGACACAACATCGCCGAATGACTGGGCCGCGAGCAGAGCGGCAACCTCGGGGGGAGGCCGTGGAAAGGGGACGTTGTTTTCGGAGGGGACTGAATCGACATCAGCCCGGCATGGCGGAAGAGTTGCATTGGGATGAGCCAACTCCGAGGGGCTGGGACAGATGAGATTAGCCTGCGATGAATGGTCGGTAGGACGCTCCCGTGTAGATTCCGGAGCAGAACAGGAGAACTCGACGCCGCGGGCTTCGGTGTCGCAAGGAGAAACGCCGCCAGGTGGCGAGCTGTTTGCACGTGAAGGAACGAGGGGAGTCTGGGCGTCGAAACTCGGAGGGTCATCTACGCGGTTCGCTTCCGTAGCGGGAGGGTCGCCAGTAGGACAACCATCAGGTGTGGCGTTTGCGCCACGGGGCATCGAAGACGCAGCAGGCTGGCTACCAGCGTTGCAGCCGCCGTGATCACATGGGAGCTCTGGCTCAAGAATGGAAGAACGGTCCAAACCGCTACTGGAAACGTTCATGGGACCGATAAGTTGGGAAGGGGCAGCACCCGTAGGGCTTTCTATGCTGATACGCGGAGGGCCTGCGTCCTTCTGACCAGAAGATGAAGCGTTGGTTTTGGAATTCGGGACCATGGGTGATGCTCCATTGGCGTCGAATGGTGGGTTGGAGGGGTTGTCTGGTGAAGGCCGCGCATCCGCAACTGTGTGCCCTCCGTCGGGGGTCGAGTCCTGAGCAGTCGAGACAGAGGGCTGGTTCGGAGGATCGGGGAGAGGAATGTCGGTCTCGCGAATGCTACAGGAAAAACCCTGGGTGAGAAAAACGCCTCGACAAGAGCAGGGAAGGGGGGTGGAAGCACTGCGCGTGGGGAGAGGACTCACATCGAGAAGACAATTTTGCGGCTCTCCCAAGCATCTTCGTCCCACCAGCCCAGCCCAGAGTCGCCTTTCTCTCCAGAGAATATGAGCGTAGGGTTTTCGAGGCTTTCCCATGCAATGCCGTCCTGGTTTTTCGCGAGGGCAGGGAGCGCAGCCAATAGCTCGTCTTTGCTCTACCGCGCTGGGGATCAGCAGTGGAACGTGCATCGAGAGGGGACCTGCGTCTTACACCGGCCCACACCCGCGGACGTGAGTTTGGGGCGACAATTCTTTGCTCAGGGCGCGCACGGTTCTTTGGAGGTTCGACAACACGCCAAAGAGATTTTGTACGCGGGCGATAAATTCGCACGACGCGCGCTGGGAAGCGTAGAGGTGGGATCCACAGTACGAGGCGAGACGATGTAAGAGTTTACCTTGAGGGACAACATCAGTATCTGAGCTGTCCTCAGACGTGTAGGGACTTTGCGCCCTAAGTCTTTTTCGTGGCGATGTACTTGTGTTTCTCTCGACATGGGAGATCTGAGCGGGTGTCTTAGCTTGAGGACTTTTGCCTTTACTATTAGAGAGCTGCGGTCTAGCGGGGGCGGCAGCCTTGCGCAGAGGCACAGAAATGCTGACATCGGTATCTGGACCGGCACCGATAAATGTCAGACGTGTAGATATTGACCCCAGTCCGAGGTTGAGATTCACCCGATGATGCCTCCTTTTCGGGGCCATCCCCGTGCGATAACCCATCGTTGGGTTCAGATGCGCGGGCTTTGCCTTTGCCTTTGCCCTTGCCTTTCTTACTACGTAGGGATTCTTCAGCAGGAAAAGCCCTCTTCCGTGTGCTGCGCAAGGGCGACACAAGCAAGGACAAGGGAACGCCAGAACTGGAATCGGAGTCGTCATCTGATACCACAACAGTCAGATGCAGGTCTGCAGCCACGCAGTGCCAAATCTGTGCGTACCCATCAGATCTGAAAGGTCCCAGTCTTGCGGCACGGGGTCATAGGAATCTCCAGAAAAACCCGGTTCTTCTGAGAGCGGCGAGGCCTGCGGCGGCGCAGACTCCTCAAACGTTGCCCGTCTCGCGTTCCCAGTGGTCCACTCGGCCGAACCCGAAGCTGCCGCCGATTCCATTGGTCGGGCGTTCGTCATGGGTTGTGTTTCATCTACAGTTTTGTCACCCAAAACGGGCATCGTCGCTGGTTCCGCATCGGCCCGTGCAGTTTCTTGCGAAGGCGCCGCGGTCTCGCAAAGTGTCGCTCCGTGTGGCGCGGAGAAGCGAGTGGTACAGTCACAGGGGACTACGATGGGAGCATCGAAGGTGTCAGACAGAGGTTTGGGTAGCATCTTCCCGAAGAGGAGCGACTTACCTGACGGAACTTCCTGATTGATGATGACATCTAAGAGGCCAGGTCCGCACAAGTTTGAGTTCGCCGCGGCCCTCGACGTGCGCGTTACGCCACTGGCCGCGGGGGTAGCACAGACGCCCTTGCCCTTGATTCCTGAAACGGAACTCGACGCGGCTGGCAGCTCACCAATCTTCCTTCTCCGTGAGGGCAGCCGAGCGTCCGTGTCTATCGGGGGCCAGGCAGGCACAATAGTCAGTTACATACAAAATACAGCGCGCGCTCAGCTCCCGCACATCCAGAGAGAGAGATAGGAGAACCCACCGTTGTCGTCGTCCGAAGTGATGGCGGCGGCGGCGGCGGCGGTCCTCGCGCGCTTGGGACGGCCGCCGGCGACAGTCACGCGTCGCCTCTGGTCCACGAGCGCAGCCGCGCGATTTTCCGCTGAGCTCCTCATAATCCTCAAGCTCTCATCCACGTCAATAAACATCGACCGTCCTCTACCCATGGCGGCCACCGTGGCGCGGCGCAGCACCTCTGCTGCCTTGCGCTTCCCGGACCGCTCTGCGGGCGGTCGGTAGCCAGCCAGCAGCGCCGACGACGACGCATCGTGGAGGGGCGGTTGGGCGGTCTCCGAAGCGCTGGGCGGCTCTTGTGGCGTGCAAGGACGACGCGCGGCGTTCGACCACGAAATCGAGCGCCTGTTGGTGCCCAGGCCGATGCCGATGGACGACGACGACGAGAGTGCCGATTTGTTGGGTACGGACCGATGAGCCGATCGGAGCCAACTGGGGATGGGGACGCTGGGTTGTTTGGAACGTTCTGCGGTCGCTCGTATCGACTCGGATGGGGCGCGAGGATCATGGTGGGTGTGAAGGTCTGCCGGTGGTTGCGCTGGTATCCGAGGGGTGACACGCTCCTCTTGTACAGGTAGCGTGTCCCTTGTTGGGGGTTGAGAACCACATGCACCACTGGACGGCATCGAAGGCAAGCACGACGACGAAAGCGCTTACATAGATTATTTAGGTTGTCGTTTGCTCAGGATATAAGTGGTTAAAATTCTCATTGTAACCACTTACACTTTCTCAATTTCCCATCACTATTATGAATAACACTGAAGGCAACATCATGGCCTTGTAACATAGCAAGAAAGGCTGTGTCCGAAGTAGTCCAAAATTGTAACACTTGGCTACAGCAGGCTTGATGGCAGGGCATTTCTTGGGGCATTTGGCACGACATGTGCTGAGTTGTTTGAGAGTTGAGTTGCCTGAGTAGAGTGCTCCTGGTCAAGGAAGACTGCTACAGCGAACAAGCAAGGTTGTAGTGACAAAGTCAACATGTTCGGGCTCATGTTCAAGTTGTAGACAAGCGCCCAAATTTTCAATTAATTTTGCAGGTGACAATCTCTTGCGTGCTGGTCTCCGGAGAGACACTAATCTGTGACAATCTTCTCAGCACATTGTTGATACATATACTTACTGAAAATGAAAGCGCTTCAGTTGTGCGAGAACGTTTCACAAGAGCAAACACCACGACACGCAGCGACCGCCGCTGGTGGCCTTCACTCGACCCGTTCACCACCCCGTCTCCGCCGGCTCTTAACCGCCTCCCGATGCCGACGCTTCCACTCCCGCGTCAGCTCTCCTCGCGCGGCCTCCCAGCGCGCACGAATTTGAGCCTCGTCCTCTGTCCGCATGAATCCGACCCTCCGCACCTGGCCCTTCTGCGGGAAGAAAAACGGGAGCGATGCGTCGAGTGGCCCGTGTTGCGCCATAGGCGTGGCGGCGACTGACGGGGCGCTGCGAACGGACGTGGGCGGCGCAGGCGCGGCGGCGTCTGGGAAGGCGGGGTCATCCGCGTCCAAGTCGAGCTCCGAGTCCAGGTCGAGGTGGCCGATGAGGGAGAAACCTGTCGAGGAGCGGAAGGGATCGTGAGACACGCGCCGGACGCACGCCGTGCATCGCCAGCGACTCACCCTCTTGTTCCCGAGGTGCGAACAGGTCTTTGAGTTTGGTTGTCGTGGGCACTGGTGTAGCCTCCCCTTGGCCGTCGACGGCTGATCTTTTCTCTTCTCTCTGGGCGGCGCGCGGCTCGTGATCAGCGGGGACGATCTCAGAGTCGGTGGATTCAGGAACGGCGTGCCCAGCCATCTCCAAATCCGAATCGACGCTCTCGGCGCCACCCCAGTCGCTCACCTCACCAAACATCGCGCCGAGAAGGTCCAGCGCGCTCGCCGTCTCCGCCGCCAAGTCTACCTCGACGCGCGGAGGTGTCTGGTCATCACCCGGCGGGGTCTGGTCCGAAACGTCGAGGATATGCTCGACCTCCTCGACCTCCGTCGTCTCCCCGTTAGCCCCGCCGCCATCCAAAAAGAGTCCGCTGAGATGCGTGCTGCCCCAGCGCAGCGGATCGATCGTCTGTCTGCGCGCCCGCGTGGGCGGGGGCCGCACGCGCCTCTTCTTCGCCCTGATGCCCTTTCCTTTCCCTTTCCCTTTCCCTTTGTCGGGGTTCTTGGCTCGGAGGGGCGGGTCGAGTGGGTGGGCGGGGCGCATGCGCATTGGGCGGATTAGTCGTCCCAGTGGCGTGAGGCGCCATTGTGGGCGCTGGTGGATGTTCTCGGGCGTGGTGAGGGACATGTCCTGCGTGTGCCGACCGTGCACGCCGCGAGCGAGTCGTCTGCGTTTCTGCGGTCGTGTGTCGTCTGGCCCTTTAGGCGCGTTTTCGGGGGCTATTCTGTACGGAGTATAAGAAGCATTGGGGAAGAGGTGGGGGGTTCCGCTTACCGCTCACGAAAGTCAGCCTGTGCTTCTCCGATACGTAGTTTTGCGCCTTTCCATGTTGAACCGCTGAGCGCATTCATGCCTGGGATGATAAGGAAGAGGAAGAGAATGGAAATACGACGACGAACATCTAGACAGCTGTGGTTTTGTGGCCCGCAGAGTGACATAGGCAAATTTACGCGGCTGGCCAAGTGCGTCTAATTTTCCCAAGCCATCCAGAGCGGTGACTGATCCAAAGGAGCCAAGACGTCGTGATAAATCGTCAAAGGATATTGCAGGGGTCAACCCTGAGATGTGCAATCTCTTTGATATGACCTCGCTCTTGTCAGTCATCATAGCACGGTCTTACAGTGACATCCGCGAATTTGGTAAGCCGAGTGTCCAGGTCAATCTCGCCATCGCTAGTGCTTTCCTCCAACTCCAACCCACGATGAGCAACCCGTCGACTCAACCTCAAATATCCTCTCGCAATCCATTTCGTACACCACATCTCACACCGCATCCAACCGGGGCATCAGTGACCTCGAATGCGCCTTCATATCACTCAGCTCTACCCTTTTCCCATACCTTGCTCACTCCTACCCCCACTGGAATGTCCACCGTATCGAGTGCACCTAGTTACCAGACCGTCGTAGGGCCAGACGCTCATTCCGACGACGAGGATGCACCAGAGGCACTCCCCGAACTCCCACCGAGGTTACCATCCAGAGGCCCCCCTAATCCATCTTCTTCACCACTCTCCTCGATCCCTAGCAACGACACCGGCAGCTCGTGGAGAACACCACCATCTCTGCCTCCCCGTCCCGTTAGTGCTGCTCCCCCACCGCCATCTAGCCCACCACCGAATGACTTCCTACCGCCCGACTTTCCGCCCGATGCCCTTCCCGAAAGTGCACCACCCGCCTACTCTCTGACGCCGGACGTTGGCGGAGGTGAGACGGTCGTGGAGCAGGGCCCGCGCAGGCCCTTCCAGCGGGCACCGGAACCCTTCGTGCAGCCACCGCCGCCGCCAGGTCCATACCCACCTCCGGGGCCACCCGGACCCAGACCATTCCAGCATGGACCCCCACCGGGCCCTCCCCCTCCCGCAGCTTCCGTGCAACAGCAGCCTCAGTATCCCCCCCCGCTAGGCCCTCCCCCGTCCAGGGCTCCCATGCAACAACAGCCTCAGTTTGCCCCCCCACCAGGCCCTCCGCCACCAGCGGCTCAGCAGCCCCGGTACGCTCCCCCACCGGGAGCTCCTCCACCTCCCTCCAGCCACTCTCGCACCGCGTCTACTTCGAGCGGCGCGGGGTCTACGTCAGCGGCTGCCAATAACGGGCACCCGACGACCACGCCGACGCCCGGCCGTCCTCTTCTGCGCAACGGACGGACGCTCGTCTACCCCGAGACGTACACCTGTCCCAAATGTAAGCCGGGTTGCCGCTTCCATCTCGCTTACTCGTTCATGGTGTTTTACACGCGCAGGCAGTAACACGGGCTACAAGAACTACGACCCGTCGCACCCTTGCCGCAAGTGCTGGGACCGGTACGGCAAGCCGTTCTCGTCCATACTCGCTTCGAGCCCGTGGGGCGAGCAGGGCAGCAGCGCCACGAGCCAGAGCCAGCGCGGTCACACGTTCCAGCAGCCGTTGCCTGCGTTCAAGCCCCCGCAGTCGAGCACCACCATCCCTGCGTATCCACTCACGCGGCCGCCCCCGCCCCTCGCTTTCCCTCAACCACCACCACAACGCAACAACCCCGCGATGGTCATGCCCTACGGTTCGATTCCCCCGCCGGGCGCCACGGTGGTCATGCCCGGTGACTCTCGCATCGGAGGACGGCGGTGCTGGCGGTGTGGCGGGCGCGGCACGACGCCATTCTTGATCTTCGACGAACTGCCGTGCGAGACGTGTGGTGGTGTCGGGAGGCTGTTTAATTAGAGTACTCTTTTTTTTGGATGATTCTAAATTTCGTGTAATAACAAAGGCGATTGTATGCTTGTCGATAATTTATGAATGTCACAACTGACAAGGTCCTTGCTGAGTGAGCTTTACCAACAATGTGTTTGGCATACCAGTCAATGCTCCTTTCTAGCAGCCTTCTGTCTGTGTCGCTCCTCGAGCAGCGCTTCGTTTAACTTTTGCAACTGCACGGTGACGGTTTTGTCGCCGCCTTTCGAGGGTGGGTTGCGGTTCTCAAACTCGTCGAGAAAGGCCTGAAGACGGATCTGGGCTCGCTTTGTCGAGAGGACTTTTGTAGATGTTGTGGTGATGCGAGGGGGTGGATCTGAGGCGTTGATTGAATCCATGTCAAGGTAGGAACGGGAGTTGCCGAACGGGTCCTTGTCAGAACTACTGTCAAGGGGACCGTCGATCTCAAGTGAATCGTCGACAACTAAGAACAACAACCAGAACAACGCAACAACAGTCACACACGAGACATGTCTCGCTTTGTTCGTGCATCGAAATATCGGTAGTTTGCCTCGTTATCTTCTCAGGATCGCTTCTGATGGGCCCTCGTTGTTGCACAGACATGTCTTTGGGCAACCAGCCAAGAAGGAGCATGGGATCGACAACCTCAAGGTAACCAGCAGCGCATGGGATACAAACGTCGTCTCTGCATCTGGTGTGCGTGTCCCTTCGATGTTGCGCCCGGGTCCGTGTTCACCCCCGTCCAGACGTACATCAGCGTCAACTGGAACTCGTCCGGCGGCGGCGCGTTCGCCATCCTGCCCGCGCCGTCTCCCTTCAGCGGCTCTCCGGGGATCCCTTCGAAGCTGCCGGACATCGTCCCGCTCGCGCGGAGCCACACGGCGCCGGTGCTGGACACGGACTGGTCGCCGCACTCGGACTCGACCGTCGCGTCCGGGGGCGAGGACGGCAACGTGATGGTCTGGCAGGTGGACGCGTCCGCGTTCGAGGACTGGAACGCGGACGGGTGGGTCCCGCGCGACTTTGCGCCCGTGCTGCGCATCGACGCGTCCCCGCGCAAGGTCGGCCAGGTCCTCTGGCACCCCGCGGCGCAGCACGTCCTCGCGAGCGCGCTCGGCGACCACACGGTCAAGCTCTGGGACCTCGGCGCACCAGAGTCCCCGCGCGCCGTCCTGCAGGGCCACGGCGACACCATACAGAGCATCGCGTTTAGCCCTACCGGCCAGCTCCTCGCCACCACGTCCCGCGACCGCAAGCTCCGCCTGTTCGACCCGCGCGCTGGTGGCGACGCCGTGCGCGTGGGAGAGGGCCATGGTGGTATCAAGGGCGCACGCGTCGTGTGGCTGGGCGACCGCGATCGCATCGCGACGACTGGGTTCAGCCGCATGAGCGACCGCCAGGTCTGCGTGTGGGAGACGGGCGCGCTCAAGAACGTCAGGACGCTCACGCTCGACCAATCTGCGGGCGTCGTGATGCCCTTCTGGAGCGACAACAACATCCTCTTCCTCGGTTCGTGATTTCTCGTCTCTCCCCCCCCTCCCCACGCAGCGCTCATGCTGACGACGGTGCAGCCGGGAAGGGCGATGGCAATATCCGATACTATGAGTACGAGAACGACAATTTGTATGCGCTGGACGAGCACAAGTCGAGCGACCCACAGCGCGGGATGTGCTTCGTCCCGCGCCGCGCGGTCAGCACCTCCGATTGCGAGATCGCGCGCGCGTACAAGCTCACCATCAGCGCCGTCGAGCCCATCGCGTTTATCGTCCCGCGCAAGGTAAACGCCCCCCCCATTTTCCATCTCCAACAACGTCTCACCCACTCACCGTACGCACCGCCAGTCCGATTCGTTCCAGTCCGACATCTTCCCGCCCGCGCCGTCGATCGAGCCCTCCCTCACCGCCGGCGAGTTCTTCACCGGCAAGCCCATCTCGCTCAAGCTCGTCTCCCTCGAGACAGGCGCAGTGTCCGCAGCGGCGTCTTCTGCCCCCGTCCCAACGCGTACCGCGACCGCGTCCTCCCCAGTCCCAGCATCGGCACCAGCACCGGCACCGCCGCCAGCAGCGCTCTCGCCGCCACTCGCGCCGCCCATCGCGAAAGTCGCCAGCGAGCCAACGCCCTTCTCTCCGTCGGCGCTGACGCCGCCCTCGGACCCGCAGCCGTTCTCCCCTCAGCTGCCGCCCTCTCGCTCGGCATCCTCCACTTACGTTCCAGATGTGCGTGTCCGTTTCCCCTCTTCCCTCCCAAAAAAATTTTTTTTTTAAACGAGACACTTTGGATAACAGGACGGCAAGGCGGCTGCGAGCGCTGCTTTGCAGCAGGATAATGATCGGCTGAATGCGGAGCTGCGCGAGGCGCGCGCACTGATCCGCAACCTTGAGCTACAAGTGGAGAGTCTCAAGGCAAACGCGCGCAAGGCAGCCGCAGCACTACTGGACAACTAGGTGATGACGATTATGATAGTGGGGGGGGCTGCATATGGCGATGGGGGATGTGTGTATTAATTAGAAAAAAAAAAACAAAACGATGGTTAATTTCGATCTGAAATGAAAAAAACGGTGGATTGATGCTCGCATCGATCATCGGACTGTCCGCTGTCATACGCAGATTTTTTGGAGAAAACGAATCGCCTTGGCTCATTTGGCTCGTCGGAAATTCCGCGTGAATCGATTTTCACGATTCACGTGGAATTTCGGAGGGCCTGCCATGCATGCATGCCTCAGCAAGCAAGCAAGGTCGATTTTTTTTTTTTTTTCTTGGCTTCGATCGAAAGACTACAAAACTGAGACTGTAAAACACTCTTTTGGAAACCCCCACGTCGGCACCTTCTTCGCTCTTTCTCCTCCGTTGTCAGACTTCGCATTTGGAACATCAACAGTGTCTCCATCGTCCCGTCTCTGTAGAACATAGGTCAGGGACTGAACCGAGTCACTAAACTCATTCCTACCTTCGCCGACTATGTGGATGGACCTGTTGTTGTCCCTCTTGAGTAGTCGCCTTAGTTTCGCCGACGTGTTGCTTTGGGGTGGAACTGACAGGACCTGATTGTAGAACAAGCGAGGGAGTCATGTGAATCAGCCTCTCTTCGACATTTTTTTCACTTATACTGTAGGGCGGAGTGGATTGTGGAGGGATGATGATTTATCGATGGTCCTGTTGATTGAACGAATCAATGTGGTACAAATACAAACACACGGAGCTGTAACCTCGGAATGACCCGATGGTTACGTTATCCGTTGGTTGATGCTACACCACGAAGACCACTACTGTGGTATACTCTCTAAATTTCATAAAAATAAAAATGTTTTATGTCTTGCTGAGATATCAATTCTCGGTTCCAGTGTGCGTTGATCTTCTCCACGAGCACTCATGTCTCCTGCTGATTGAAGAATAGCTACCCTCTGTCTTTGATACACCGTGCCTTGTGCGACGCACAATTCGGTATAGGTGAAACACCTCCAAATCAAAAGCTTTGATCACAACTGCATGCAGCGATGAGCGAGACCAAGTGGCTATCTATTAATAGTCATTTCTCGTTATTCTCTTCTGATCTGGTTGCTGTATGTCTACTAAATGCTGGTTCCTCGGTCGATCGCTGTTGCTACTGGGTAAAACCTTGAAGCTTGAAGTCTCGTATCAGTCATGAATAAACATCATGCTGCTCCACGATGAGTAGTCAATCTCCCTCGGGCTATACTAGATAAATACCTGATTTCTCCACCATCTAGAGCCAATTCCGGCGACAACCCAGCCTGAGTTATAGGCGTGAATGACCTACCTACTAATTGTCCTTTTTCCCCTTTTTCATCATGGAAGGGCTCAGCAGACTGAGCCTTTTATTCCCTTTGTAATCCCTCTCACCGTTTGCTCACCTTACCTCAATTGTTGGGGTGTGATGGATATGGGCCGGACTAATATAGCGATAGCGGGTTTTGCAGATGGAGACCCAAATAATGACTGGGATCCGAGTCTGAAAGCACGTTATTTCCTTGCCCAGAATAACATCAAAACTGACTGCAATCTTTGACCTCGTCGTCCATGTCCGTATCGACAATAAAACCTTTGTGTTCCTGGGAGACGCCTGTGACTCTGGGTTAGCCCAAGTGAACATCAGCAGTGTGGTAGTTTCACCTACCCAGAGCATGGTCTCTGCGAAAGCTGGACACATGCAAATCAATCTTACCTTCTTGAACCCAATAGAGGTTTGAATCACAGCTGCTTGCTATTGGCATTTTATCTACTCAGACTTTTGTTATAGCCCAGAGATTGGGTCAGCTGACCATATTCTGTCGCTTCTTTTTCAATCTCATTGTCAATGCTGTCCTCCACATTTCTAGGGAGAAGTCGTCGTCGACATGATAGAGAATTGGCCCATGTCCCGAGCGAAGCACAACCTACTTCACCCTATAAGAGAAAAATGTCGAAGAGCTCTCAGAGGGGCCGATCCACATGACTCCCACGCTCATTCGACAAATCAGGAGGTACCTCGTTCAGTGACGAAGCTAAAGCGACGAGAGAGAGAGAGAGATAATAGCACCTAATAGGTCCGTCCACGGGCGTGCTGATAGTCGGCGAGGAAGGTACGAACGAGTTAAAGTAACTCGATCAAGTCCCTGACTTATGTTCCGTAGACGATGCACGGAAAGAAGACGGGACGCGGTGGGCTAATAGTTTCCTCCCACCAGAAGCGTCGACTTGTCCTCGATGCCTCGTCCCCTACACCCTATCACACATCATCTACACGTGTCCTTTACTCATGCCCACGGTACACGCGTATTCCCTCGATCGCACATCCCCTCACAAACCCCTCGACCTCTTCGGAGACCACGCCTACCAACTGTGCCGCTTTCTACAGTCCTCGAAAGCCGCTCAACGCCCCATTTGGGAACCTACTGCACCACGCCGGCCCCATGACCCCGGATGAAGGAGCTCTCGACCGCAAGACCGGCTATACCCGGTGTATCTCCCGCACCGCCCCGTAAGTGCTACCCCCCTTTTGTGTTTCACTTACATACCTTTGATCCGACCATAACACGTCCCCTCTGGGAGGGTACCCTACGAACCCATTACATACCTGACCGCACGTGAGGCTCTCCTTACTATACTATTACAATTTGTTGTCGCTATGCGCTACGAGACCGGCTTTGTATTATGTACTGCCCCGGAATATAAATCGACCAAAAAAAAAAAAGAAGACGGGACAAGCAAGCAAGGTTCCAGTCAACATTGCGGATAACTTTGTTCGGTATGTCGTCCCCATCGCTAATCTGATTTTCCAGGTGCTCATTGCCGCCCTAAGGTGTGAACTCCTCAACGGCACTGCTGCCAATGGCATGAACTCAACAACCGAACCGTGTCTCCTCACTGAGGACCTGCGCACGGATGAGGAGAAAGCAGAGGTAACTGTCCGCGTGGGTACGTCCGCGTTCCCATCTTGCACCCCTTTCCTCGCTCTGACCTAGTCATAGGCCAACCGTCTAACCGACTTAAATATGAGCGTCTCTACAGTGATGCCAGCAATGCAATTTGCCTGAGAGTCCTCTGGTGGCGGTGGGCTCATTTATATACCACGTTAATATTTCTACCCAGGTCCAGATTTGCGAGAGTCCCGTCGTTGGTAGTAACAGAGTCGGTTTCGTTCCTCCTGAGATATGAAGGACATTGGAGTGCCGACGTCTAGGTTTAGGACCGAGAACATGACCATTACTATATGCTACAGACAACAAGTACCGCTTAAATTACAGAAGGATAAGGGAAAACAAACAAGACTGGGTAAAGCATGCATATATATACTCGGGGATATCCAAATGTTGAATGATGGTTGTGAAGATCGACGGTCGTCTACTCGTAGCTCTCTCTCTTATTTCCTTTTCGCCCGCGGCTTGACCAGCGTCGTCTTCGCCGTCTTCGTTTTCGTCGTTTTCGTCTTCTTGAGCGCCGACGGGCTCTCAATGATCTCGATATCCGAATCAGGGTTATTGATCGTCGACGCCTTTCGTTTACCCGCCTGCTGCCTACTGCCCGCCGACGACTGCTCCACGTCGGGCTGCTCGTCCGATCTCGACGCGGCCGAGGCGCGGGTGTACGACTGCTGCGTCGGGCTCTGCAGCCGCGACGACGTCGCGGACTGGCGGGACCACGCGGGCGACGCAGGCGACATGCCCCTCCGCGCGGCGAACGCGCTGGGTAGCACGCCGGGCGGCACGTCCTCGTCCTCGCGCCGCGCCGGGTTCTCGTCCGCGAGCGGTATCCGCGTCTCGGCCCAGTCCCGCGCGAACACGCTTTCGCCCCCCAGCGTGTCGTGGAAGCCCCGCGGAGTCTTGTCGGTCCGCACGGTATCGCCCGTCGCGCGCGCGGCGAAGCGTTCGAGGGATAGAGATGCGTCGTTGTTTATGGCGCGTTCGGCGGACGGCTCGCCTGCTGCGTTGTCTCCTAGGTTCTCCACCCAGTCCCATGGCTGGTTCATCACCGGAAGTCCGGGGAGGGTCTGTCCCGAGGCATCTACCGAGGCGTACACCAAGTCGGCCACTCCTTCATGAGGCGGTGGGTAAGGGAGAAGACAGCGTAGCTGCTGTCGGTATTCGGCTGGCATGTCTGCCGGAAGCTCAGCAAAGGGTATCTGTGGGTAGTTGCGGAAGATATCTGTGGAGTTGGACTTGGCGTCTGCGGCGAGCTCTGCGAAAAGGTGGTTGTCAAGAGCTTGGTACAGGACTCTGAAAACTAAGCCCACCATCGATGAGATACATGAAAGTATCAAGAAACAATGGGAAAGCGGCGGGATTGAGATGGTCGCCAGCGCCGTGGGCCTAATTATTGATGAGACGTCATGACCTTGCACAACTTTTTTGTAGGTAGGAACTCACCAGAGCGAGGTTGACGACGGATTTGCACAGACCCTCACCGAGGGATCGCGCCTTCGGGGTCCAGACACCGCGGAAAGCCATGTTGAACTGAAGTAGGCGAGCCATCAAAACAGCACCCTGTGTCGCCTGGGCCGAGGGAACGTCGGATGTTGGCGTGGGCTGAGCAAGCAGAGTTTCGAACGCCCGAATCTTGCTCGCGAGTGCGTCGATGAAGCTATCCTGTGCCTGCGAGTCGACCACCGGCAAGGCGGTTTGGTCGTCCCTCGCAAGCTCGACAACATGGGCGAGGAGGCGAAGTTGTTCACTCGCCACGTCGAGGATCTCCTGTACTCCGTGACTCGTTAGCGGTGTTTGCACTCCCTTGAGGATGTTGGCTATGCAAGTGAACCCGGTGTTCACGAACTACCCATAGGATTAGCTCGAAGCCCGTTATAGATGACGCAAGTACTACCTTGCACGCGATCGTTGGCCCAACGCCGCGAGCCATCTCGGCGACCAAGTCGGCCTCTTCTGTGGACATGTGATGATGCATGAATTTGGCAATCAGCCGGTCGACCTTCGTGTTTCTGTTCGGTGTACCCAGGGCTAAGCGTTCGCCCATCTGTTTCAGCGAGAATTGGACCTCGATCGTCGTTGCCGCCAACTTCCAGGGGCTCAGCAATGCGGATGTGTCCAACCACTCCGAGGACCCTATAGACGCCGTATCTGTCGCATTTTACATCAGTTGGGCCGCCCGAAGTTCGTTTGTAACAATGTCCCGTACCTGTACGCGCAACGTTGAGGATGAGACGCAAGGCGTCCATCAACGGTTCGACGAGGCTCTCGTCCAATGCATCGTACTGTAGCGACTTGTCAAAAGCGTCCCGCACGGCGTTCAGATCTCGATATATCCCCTGGCGGAATTCGACGGAGCCGCAGACCGCATCACGAAGCTCAGCGGCACGGGGCCGCAAGTCTGCCAGGACGTGCTGCGCATGCTCTAGGAAGACAAGCGTCGGGATGGAACCCACGAGCAAAGAGAGGTGCGGGGCGCAAAAGACGTCCTGGCGCCGCGCGCGCACGCGTTGCAGCTCTACCATGTCGCTGCCCCAGTCTTCCCCAGATAGTACGAGGCGCGTAAAGATGTCATGGGCGGCGCGGAGGTATACTTCGCAGTCGGCCGTTCCCGAGGCAAGAGCGTGGCTCCAGAGAGGATAGACCAGGCCCTTCAATATTGTAGTAGTCGCCAGTACACCTTGCACGACGAGGTGGAGGAGGGTATTCGTGAGGCTCGTCCAGGCAACGCTGTCGATCGATATAAGCTCTGCCTTTCCAGTCTCTTGGAACCACCGGGCCACGTGTTCGTCGAGCCCACCAGGAAGATGTTGGTCGACATGGAGTAGAAAGTTAGCATAACGCGCGTCACGTGCCTCGGTGTTGACCTGGACCCGCAGAGCGGCAAACGTATTGTCCCAAATACTCCAGGCCCAATTCGGTGATTTATGATAGTGAAACCAGAGGCTATTGGCAAGCATATAAGCCGCGTCGGGCCGTGGGTCATTTGAGAGCAGGAGTATCTCGGGCAGGTTCTTAGGACAGGGCTCTGCCTCACCACCCGAAGGACGCAGAGCCTCGGGAAGTGTTAATGAATAGTAACTGTAAGAAGAATGGTCATCGCATACCTGGGCAAAGTTGGTAATTTCCACCTCGACATTCTTCCGCGCTTGGCCATCAAGATAACGGCCGGCGTCCATTTCCAGCAAAAGCTCCAACAAAGCTTGGCAGTGGGTTCCTCGGGTCTTGCATAACTGGGATGCGGCGTGGAGCGCAAAGGTAATCACCCTCAGCACGCCCATACCCGCCCAGATTGGGGAAAACCGGCGCAACATCTCTAAAACGATCGTCAGGGATTCCGATCTGCAGGGACGCTCCAAGACGCCGAGGCTCAGCTACGAAAGTCACCACAAGTCAGAAGGGAGCTTGCGGGGTTGGAATTCGCTCACCTCTAGTATAGCGCGATAACACTTGACTTGAGTCATCATGTCAATGGCGACACAATACACCCTTACGAAGACATTGTGTGTGAGCGGACTATCCAGAAGGCTAGAATGTCAATAAGTATCTGTCATACACTAAGACGAAGAATTGCTATACTTGGGAAGTTGTTTCAGGAGCAACGGGAGGAACCATTGCCTGACCGTTCTGACCTGCTGGTACCGCGGTGCATCCAGGAGCGTGGTACAGTAAGACGGAAGTGGTGGAGGTACGTCCTCCATCCCTTCACGACACCGGTATACGATCAGCAGAGAAATACGGGAGAAAGGCTAGTAAAGTACCTGGGTTGAATATCTCAGGGAACACGAGCCGTACTTGTCTACGCATCAACCGCTCGTTGTTCTCCTCCGGCGTGTCACGTGCCCGGACACCGTACAAGGTTACACGACGCTGGTTGACGATCGCAGGTGTCGAATTATGCAGTGGGATCCATCGCAGAAATTCGCGATGCCGGGACCCGTTCTCCTATAACCCTTCGATCAATAGCTGTGCTAGCATCGATGATTCCGAACTTGTGCCCACCTCTGAGTACAGAAGCCCTGGCTCGCCTCGTGCAATCAATCGTTGCACATATGACGCGTACGAGAAGAGTTCGCCTCTAACGAGTTCCCCGAATAAGAGCGCTACTGAGGGCACGTCGTTGCACGTTGCGTCCCGATCGAGCCATTCGAATAACAGATCCTGGAGCTTCCCATCCGGAGCAGCGGAGTCCCGTCTCGCCGCCCGCGCTCCCCATTGCGCTCGCGCGCGGCGCAGAATTGTAGCTGCCACGTATGGGCGATGGTCCCCGAATTGAAGGGGCGTGACAGACCAAGTAAGGAGGCGATCAAGCTTGGGGGCAAAGAGCTGCTCGTTCTCGATGCCACCATCGAAGAAGGCGAAAGTTTCGAGGTCAGCCGTCGGTCCGATGGAATTCAGTCTCTGCGTGCGCAGAATTAGTGGGGAAATTTGGAGCGACAGTAATATGACACGCTTACAGTGACGTCCGAAACTGCTTCAGTTAGACGCGCGAGCACGCGGGGCGGAAGATTACGAAACCACATTGCGTCATTGCGTTTCTGAATATCGGCAAAATTGTCGGCAAGCATTGTGTAGATGGTATCAGAGGGACGAGTGGGGTGATTGGACCTGGAGTCGCCATTTAGGATTTGTTGCAAGAGAGTTGCGTGTGTTATCCACATTCGTGGTGAGATGAAGGCGTCGGGGATGACAAGACATGCGCGCTAAAATATTTCCTTTAGTATATGCGTCTCGGCAGGCATACGAGATGAGATACACACCTTGCAAGAAAACTTTCAAAGAATTCTCTACAGACGGAAGGTAATCCCTAGCAGATGAACTCCGGATCTGATGTGGATCAGTCGGGCAGGTGGTTGGGGTCACAGCAAGACGCACCTCGGAAATCTTGGAGAGGCAGGCGTCTACGAATGGCCTTGAAAGCGCACGGCAGGCAAGAATCCCATCGAGGTACTCGTCTGCAAGCCGAGCAACGAAACCTGCCTGCGCCAGATTACACGTACACATCTGAAGTACTAACCAAGTTAAAAACGTCCGATTGTCGACTAGACCTTCTGAGTAGAAGCTACGTAGGAGGTCGAGGCTAGATTGAGAGTAGTGTCAGTGCTGATCATGGGTTCCAATCACAAGAGAGTATTTACCTGTATGTGAACTTGGATGCCCACTTAGACCTTGCCTCGCTACCGGCCAATACGCTCCGAAACATGCTCTTGATGTTAAGGGTTGGACGAGGGGCGGTGGGCAGGAGGATCCCGCCCAAGTGTTTCTTCAAGTGGCTAGTCACAACGTTCGCCCACTCGACGCTGTATTGCGTCGGATCGTATGAGGGTTTATGGCGTAGGCCGGTCACCTCATTTGCGCCAAAGACACGGAGGAACCAAACTGCCCGCGGGATCGCGACGGCGTGGGTATGGAGCAAGTCGAGCAAGTCCTGACCCTTCGCTCCGTGCGGAACGCTCTTCCCGAGCTTGTGTAGTGGAACTGTGGGGTTGGCAAGGTCGGCGAACCAGGCTTGCCTCTTGGCATCGTTGGAGGTGACCCGCTGGGGCATGCGGAAGGCAGGTGGTCTGCCAGGATAGCATACATGTAGCAGGAGTTCTCGAAGGAAAACAAGTGAACATACGGTATGACGACGGCCCCTGCACGGCGAGCAAAAACCTGGTTTATGAGATCCTCGAGCTCCGCGACTGTATCGATCTCCGAGCGTCGCCGAAACGTTTCCGACGCCCCCCATGTTTCGGCCTGACCGACGACACGGAACCCTCAGAGGAAATTTTAGGGGGTAAAAGAGTAATAGACGCACAGCAACTGGAGTGGGTAAATGTAGGCCATCCTTGACATTCGTCTCCGTCAAGATGTCTTCTTCTTGCTTGGGATGCGGAAAGTGATATCCAAAACGCCCTATACAACAAACGCATTAGTGCAGCCACAACGCAAAACGAGAACTTCCCCATGGTGCTCATAGAAATCCAAAACAATGAGCGCAATGCAATACGTACCTAAATCTGCAGAAGTGTGCGCCTTGGGCAGCCAGTCTGGTGGGTGTGCCACCTGGAGCTGAAGTGGCGGCTTGACCTGTCTTGTCTCGGGCATGTCTAGCTATGCTCTCATATATATCGACACAGGGGAATATATGAGGTCTAGTGGTGCCACGAAATCAAGAACATTATGCCGCAGCGTCGTCGGCCGCATCACTGGCTGGCAAGCGCCGTAGTGCCGCACCGCCATCGGACTTGGGGTTCCGGTCTACGGACCGGCTCATCCGAGGGCTGCCAGCAAGCGAGGAGCAGCAGCAAGGGCAGGCTGGGCAGCAGGGTTGCCCCCTCGCCGTGCCTAGAAATCGGTCCTATTTACGGTGGAAGGGCTTAAACTCCTCCGGGTCTCTGAAAATCCCAAAAAGCGTTCTCCCCATGACAGAATATTTTACACTTGGTTTTACATCTCATAAGAGTTATTTTTCTGCAAAAATTGTTGTTTAGGGTTAGGTGCCCGAAAAAGGGAAACCACGGCACCCAGGATTCCCGCGTGGTCCCCCACCGTGGTACTAACTGGGCGGCACTCTGGTTAACTGCGCAGATCGGACGGGATGCGGTGCTTTCAGAGTCCTATGGCCGTGGATAACAGACGTGTTGAAGAAGGGCATACATACTAGTTTTCCAGTAAAAGAATGGTCACCCGGTGAGGAGAATACTCTTCTTGTATTGTACAGTACGGCAAAGAGCAGAGTCACCGCGATATGGCATCTGTATAGAAGAGTAAGAGCGTCGTATACAAACCGACATGACAACCGTGCCACTCTCACTGAGGTCTTTTCTAAACTCCAAATAGCAGATGTCTTAACCTAGGTATGTAGGTATGTACAAGGTGAATAGATATAAAGCACGGGATATTGTTACGGTCCACTATTCATTATACCGTAACCACACCACCGACCGTAGCAAGCAACATTACATCGACGCTGTCGCCCGTCTCGCGCGCGAGCCAATTATCCACGCTCTCGAAAAGTGTCATCATTGCGTGTCCTCCCTGCGCTTTGGTAGCGGCCTTCTTCCCAGGCCACATCGCGGCTTCATCGATGGCCAGGAAGTTGATCTTCAATGGCGCAGTGCCCTCCAGGACGAGGTCGACGGACCAGCGGTCGACGCCGTAGAAAGCGGCTCCTTTGACGTGGTGGCGCGTGAACTCGTTTGGCGGCGCGTCGTCAAGCGTCCATTGTAGCACGTGTGCGTCGAACGCGAGGACTGGGAAGTAGATGTTCAGGTAGAGCAGATGGACCACATGGCGATTCACTTGCCTGTCCAGATGAGTCCGGGGTGAGTAATCTGTAGGGTAAGGCTGCGCGTCCCCGCCGCTAGGTCAAGGGTATCGTTGATGGCCTCTACTTTGAATGCACGTTCGCCAGCGGCGAATGGGGACACGAATCCGGGTTCTAAGGGAAGCGGTAGCTTGTATGCGGACACAAACTAGTACAAGAGAGATCAACACTGTGAGAGAGATGTAGGACAGAAAAGATTGCTTCTCACGGCAGAAAACGGGTATAAGATATCCCAATCTCCGTTCCAGTCGTGCATATCCTCTTGGACGGCTTGTGTGCCGACGACGCCAAAGTTTGCCGCGATGTCGTGGACGAGCTGCTCAAAACCAGGGGCGCCATCTGCAGCGCTGACATGAAGGTATCGTTCATGAGAGGTAATCTGCCCGACGTACAAGCGCGTCAGTTTGAGCATCATGAGAAATTGCAAGGTGGCCTCACGTTATCGGAACCAAGTAAGAACACCCGACGTTGGTGGGTATCGTCGAAGGGCGAGCGGAGTGCGAATACCGCGACCGCTATGACCGTCGCAATGTTCAGCACCGTGACCGCATTCATGCGGACGTTCTCCGGAAAGCGGTGAGAGAACGGGGTAACAAGTGGCACAGTGATTGATAGCATGACTGCCGCGATCGACGCGATAACATGCTCGGCCTGTGCATCTGCCCCGATCCTCCCGGTCTACAATAGATGGGGTTTAACAGACGGAACTCGGGTATCAAGATGAGCACAAACGAGAGGAACAAATACGTCGAGGACGACGCAAGTCATCTGCATACCCGTCAGAAGCGGGACGACCAAGCTCAACGCGTACGTCCACAGGCTGACGACGGAACCATGATTCAGTAGCGTGTCAAGTGACAGTGCGACGAATAATGGTAGCGCGCCAAGGAACAAGAGGTACGAAGAACCAAGGCCGAGCAGCTGGAGTAGTAGCGCGCCGCCAGATTGCATCAACAACAGGGCGCTGAGGACGCTGCGCTCTGCTACCTCGGGAATGACCACCTGGGATGCGAGGATGCCTACAAGACCCTCATCAGAAAAGGTGTAAAAAGGAAGAATACGACGTGGACGACGAACCGCCGAATGTTGCAGGGCCGTACAAGAGAAGTGCGGAGTGTTCGGATGCAAACCAGCTCATGTTGTGGTCGAGTGCACGATGCATCACAGCTGCAAGTCCGTTTGCACCGATCAATGCCCCAGCCAAGGCGACGAGTAGCGCGCGTGCGCCCTTCCACTGCTCCGTTATAAAACCGGTAGAGGATGAACCAGGTGCTCTCTTCTGGTAGGCGAACCGTGCCAGGGTGAGTGAGAGAGCGAAGAGCGTGCCGTACATGAGGCGTGCAGTTGCGAACTGAAATTGGAAGAAGTGACCAAACTGCGTGAAAAACACAGTTGCAGGAGGTGAGTAGCCCGTTGTAAGCGAAGGTAACGGTGATGCGTCAGAAGAAAGGTATTGCAGAATTGCGAGGGTGTTCTCGGCCATGCGCTGTGAGAATTCAGTAAGAAGGTACGTATATGCAGCCCGCTAGACAGACCTGAGCCACCCCGGGCTGAATGTTATCGACTGTATCCTATGGGATATTCTTAGTAAAAATGGGGCCGTAAGAAACACTCTGACCCCACCTGGCGCGTATGATACACGTAACTGTTACCAACAACGGCCACCTAGAATACGGGCACGTCAGGTAGGTAGTCACTTACGAGAAAACAACATACGTCGAGCCCCGTGACATTGAGATATTGCTCGAACTGACGGAAGTCGGTGCTGTCAAACAGCATGAAGGTCAGGAAAGAAAGGTTGATCCAAATATCAATTACATACTCGGAGAGCAAGACCCCAGAGCTGAAGATCTCGCTTGCAATGACAGTGCCAAACGGTCTATAAGGTATCAGACGCAGCAGGATTTTCCGTCAATTCGGGCCTACCTTGTGACTTTGGAGTATGCGCGAATCATCTCTTCAGAATTTACCTGAAAGAGCAACTCAGCTCCCTTGTTGCCAGCAGCTGACTGGAGAGTTAGAAGCAGTTATGCACTATCAGTGCGGTTCCTACCTTCTAAATTGATAAAGGCCCTAATACTGAAGACCGGTTGGTTGGGGAATCGAAGACAGGAAGAGAACACTCACGTGTCGGCTACGGGATGTTGTGTAGAAAATAGATGAGACGCGTCTTGGAGCGATTCTTCTCCATGATTGAACACTGCAATCGCCTCAACCGGTTAGCCACCTAGATATGTCGTTCGAGCCACTTACGGAACACAATAGCATAAGCGGGAGTCCAGCCAGGTGTATGGGTAAGGACGCGAATACATTCAAGCATGACGCCGACTGAAAGTGCATCATCTGCTGCACCGGGAGAAGGCAGGGTACTGTCGAGATGTGCGTTCACACAGCACAGCATGTTCTTTTCCTTCAGAGGTGCCATTAGATACGCGGATCACGATGTTCGTGAGGTCGGTATAGGTTTTGTACAGTCTCTTCCCCATCATATCGAACCTACGTGGTTGCGTTTTATAAGTACTCAGACTGAGGGCAATAAAATTGGATACATGCCTATGGGCCCCACTGCCGCGTTGATGCCACACTTCGCACTCTAGCTTGCGCTCTGGGTCCGCCTGCACTATCCGCTGGCACTCCCTCTGAACCTCATGAGCCGTATCAATCATCCATTTGTCCGCGAGAGCATGCTCAGCGGTCCCAACTGTGCGAAATCCGATATCCTCAGAAAGGTGTCGT
This sequence comes from Lactarius vividus, assembly GCA_021527035.1. NCBI lineage: Eukaryota > Fungi > Basidiomycota > Agaricomycetes > Russulales > Russulaceae > Lactarius > Lactarius vividus. Next base: position 2,550 of record JAKELG010000405.1, on the reverse strand, counting down.
ACGTGTGCAAGGATCTGCGTCTCCGAAATCTGAGGAAGACCGGTATCCGGATTGACGCTGAATGCGCTGTCAGGAAGGCTTATGGTGCAATTGACGTAAGGAACACCCACAGGTCAGTAATAGGCTCTGGAAGGTCTAAGAAAAGGGTAAGTAGGTGGAAAAAGACGGAGGAAAGTGTGGGTCACCGTAGAGTTCGCGAAGAGCGAACCAAGGAATAACAAAGAAGAATGGAGATAAGTAGAGCAGGGAACGAATAGGCCCCCATCTAGTAGCATTATGCGGGCGGCGCCATTACAAAAAGGTCGTCGTCGCGTAATGATTTGTGTTGGGGATGAAATGGTGCGGTTGTTGTCCAACACGCAGGAGGTGTGAAGTAGGTGAAAGACGGACCCAGCACAACTTCCGGATTGGTCTTTTACTTGACCGGCGCCGCATCGGAAATTTTACCGAGAAAAAAAGTGAGACGTGATCAGATTGTAGATTACGATGGCAGAGCTAAAATCCTCTGTCGTCTTAATCGAGGCCGCGGGGGGCAGTCCCTTGCCCCGAGACATTCAGGAGAGGATGCTCTGAAGGGATGATCGGGTACGTGGGAAAGGAAATCTGGTCTCGTTCCTCACGTATTCAATGACGTTCCTCATGAACGTCATACGGACAGCCGAACAGCTATAACAAACATATTTGGTTAGCAAAGAATCAGTTCCTAAAAAGCTTTCCCCGGGCGAATTGCTTCCGAGTCTCGCCTACACCCAGATAGCTTCCTTGAAAAGTGCCAACACGGAGCCCCAAGGCGCAGTTGTTTGACATGCCCCTGGACTGTCGACCTGTCCATCAAACATTCAAGCACAGTGTACGCACCTTTCCGTTTTCTTACTCGCAGTATGATCGCCTCTCGAAGAGCCCACGGTCTGCTGGTGTCGGAAACTCTCGAAAGCTCCGTCCATGGCGGGCAAGAACACGTGTTCGTGCACAACTGCCTCATCCTCGTTCTCCGAATGTCCACTGTTCGCGTGCCATACGTTGCGGATCGCAGCGTTGAGTACCTTGTACTGTGCTTCCATCTATTAACACTACACGTTCGACACTCGTGACATCGTTTTCTGTAAACGTGGTGCGCGACATGCAATATCTCACAGCCAAATCACCCTTGGAACAACGACGGCGTCGCAGTGGCTAGGCAGATATGGCGCAATTCAATACCATCTAGCACGGGACTTTCCTGCCATCGCAGAAGGTGACTCGGTGGTTCAGTCGAAAAGGCCCGTTGAGAGTTTAGTATATGTGGGGTCTCCGTCATTGCTTCTGCTGTATCCCGACAGACGGCCTCCTTACATACTCGTTTAACTGTACTACAGCACAGGTTACGAGATACTTCTCACGCAATGCGATTACCAACGGGACCGGCGACATAAGACCCGTGAAGAAGAGGCAACACAAAGGTGGATATTATCTAGCTCAAATACTGGCATCGCTTTCTGAGTCGCCCGCTGGCTGTATGTACACTATAATTACACGGTCTATTACGAAGAAAATATTATCTTCGCATCGCCTTCTTGGAAACTTTTTTTCAACCAATCCACAAGCACATTACGATTCCGTTGTTTCGCCCATCAACGGTACGGGCGACACAAGAAAACAATCCTGGAGACTCCATCTGGCGTTGTTATCGGACTTGTCACACGTGAACATGGCTCGGGGATGGCTGACATGTTCAGGACCTCGTTGGTTCAGTGTCTCTGCCTAGGAGATCGGACACGTCCCCCCACGGTATCGAGGAACAAACTATACCACCTCAAGCGATAGGGGCCTCATCTACGCCATTGAGAGGTTATCATCAGACACATTCCATACTACGTTGATTCGGTCAAAGTTGTGAAAAGCACATATTGGCCCAAGCACGACTTACTACTGGCAGTATTTATCTTCCTTGACCCCGCGCCTCTCAGATCCCGGAGCAGCAACGGCACAAACAGCAAGAAAAATCACAACGACGGCTCTGATGAACGTCATTCTGTTTGCCATGGGATGAACTAGTGATGAAAAGTGGGGGTGATGATAAGTTGGTGGACCCAAGTTGTTGATTTATACCCACATTCATGCAAGAACCTCTCTCTATCCACGGAGAAATAACGCGAAGCAACAACACAGTCATGGCATTTCGAAAGTTCTGATTGTCCTCACTCGAAGACAAGCTCGAAGATCACTGTAAAGCTCTCGCAATAACATCCGAGTCCGAGTCTCGGTATACTACTGGACGCCCCCAATATGGATCGAGTTTCTCCCCTCTCCCTCACCCCCACGGAGACCGAGGATCCCGAAACGAGGTTAAGCAAGAGGCTAAGGGTCAAAGGACATAAGACTCAGACATTCAGCAACAAGAGATAGCCGAGGTATTCTTCAGGTATCCGTGGAACACGTGACCTATATGCCTGATTATTTGTTTACTTCGGAAAATTTATCCGGAAAATAAAGTACAACAATCTTCTCAGGCTGATGAACCGACTTCGTACGGACTCACGCTGGCACTCAGGCTAGCCCAACACGGTGTTT